>JAAGKR010000073.1:259695-322475 GCA_011419295.1 Clarias macrocephalus
CCCCCCCCCCCCCCCCCCCCCAACAGAACTAGACAGTGTAGTTTTAAGGAAGCAGTGTGCTGTTCATCCGCAAGAGGCCTGAGCAAATGTGCTCCACTAACCCCCATTCAGAATAAACACGGCCGACTAAGCATGCTACTTCCTCACTGAAACTTGTCCAACTGGAGTGCAAGAGAGCAAAGTGCAGACTAGGACGTTTTAGTCACTTCATTTCTGCAAGTAGGAAAAATACACTGATGACATACTTCTCTATAGAAAAATCACCCATCATTCGCCGACACATCAACACAAAGGAAAAGAAAAAGTGGCGAAGAAGCCTGCTATTGTACAGAAATCAATGCTCATATTTTCCAGTAATTTGACTAATCAGCTAACAGAAAACAACCAGGCTGCCCTTCTCAAAGAAAATTCCAGAGCCGACAAATAACCTTCACTACAGAAAGGAAGTAAATAAACATCACAACATTACAAAGTTACTTACTTTTGATTAGATAGTGCAAATGTGGAAAACAAAACCTCTTCCTGAATAACAAGTATTACAACATCAGTGGTGGACAAATTCAAAATTCTTTATCTAATGCAGCAGGCAATTATAAGCTCCAATGTGCAGAAACATTCCTATCTTCTGGTTGCCTGGAAACCTAACTGCATAGCCTTAAACAAGTGTCGGCAGCCATGAGTTGGTAAAATATGAGGAACTAGTTCAGGAAAAGAATACATAAGCAAACAAAGCTGTGATGTTTGGCTAGTAACTTTCTTTCTCTCAAAATATTAAACCATGTGGTAATGTGTTGCATATTGTGCAAAGAAATCTGATTTATTAGGGTTTTCCTGAGTGTTTACACATACCTACATGTTCCTGATTCAGAAAAGAACATCCATCACCTGTTCACGTGAATTAATCTAACAAGTAAAAAAAATTATATATATACAGTGGAACTTTGGATTACGAGCTTAATTCGTTCTGGAATCTGGCTCTTATTCCAAAACACTCGTAAACCAAATCTAATTTTCCCATAAGAAATAATAAAAACTCAAATTATTTGTTCCACAGACCAAAAAAATAACTACATAAAAATAATTGATACAATATATAAAGTAAAAATAAACAAATTAACCTGCACTTTACGCCGTGTGTGTGTGTGTGTGTGTGTGTGTGTGTGTGTGTGTGTGTGTGTGTGTGTGTGTGTGTGTGTGTGCATGTGTGTGTGTGTGGGGAATTAGCCCCTCGCCTCGTCTTACACAGTAAAACTCCTCCTCCCTCCCCCCCACCTCGCTTTTTAAGTTTCACAACAAACACACACACAATGGAAACACCGTTTTAACTGGGAAAAAAAGAAATCTGGCTAATGACACTCGCGTGAGCGCATACTAACGAAATCACTGCTGTAAAGTAAAAAAATAATAAAACAAATGAACCAGCACCTTACCTTTGAAAAGAATCCAGACAGAGCAGAGTTTTCTGTGTGAAGAAAGCGTGTCTGCGTGTGCGAAGCCGAGAGAGTGTGTGTGTCCGTGTGCGTGTCGGTGTCAAATTACGCACGCGCACAGGCGAGAGACACGTTGAAACGGAGAGGGAGACGTTGATTATACCAGTAAGAGACGAGCACCAAGACCCAGGGGAGCAGGGGAGACGATTACCCACAATTCCGCAGGGCAAGAGAGAGAAAAATCATTGGCTCAGTTGTGATCACTTGCCGCTCGGTGTCAAAATAAGAGTCGCATGCGTGATACATGATACTCGGCACTCGTAAACTAATACTTGCTCGGGTTCCAATTAAAATTTATTACAAATCTTTGCTCGGTTTGCGGAACACTCGTAAACCACGTTACTCGCAATCTGAGGTTCCACTGTATATTGAAAATAAATAATTTGCTTCTGAATTGTCAACCTTTTGGTGAAGTCAACGTGTAGATTGTGTACTGATCTAGTCAGTCACCTCCTGTTCCGTCTCATTTACATCAACCAGCATTTCTCTTCATACACAAGTCTATACACCTCTAACCTGCTACCTACTTCATTTCACAAAAGACACCGATCTAAGAGGATGCATGCAAGTCAGAGAATGAGATGAGTGCACATTATTCAGCTCAGATTAATCGATATCAGTAGAGGGGAGAAGGGTAGTTTGGCAACAGCACAATGCTTTAGTGAGCTTTAGCTACAAAAACATAGCAAAATCTTTAGTGTGAAGTGAGGTGCTACGCTGCAATGGCGTACGTTACCTGGTGATGGGTAGGACGAGGCCCTGGGGCAAACTGAGCAGGGGCGAGCGTGGCAGAGAGCAGAGTCAAGAAGGAAGAGAGAAAGAAAGAGAAAGATAAACACACCGACACTCTAAAAACCACAAGCTGTGAGAGGCAGGTAGTTTCTAACGGCCAAGCTGTCTGAGCTGAAACCGAGAACTAAAACATACCATAGCACTTTTTCCACTTGCATCATAACATTGTGACTAACTGCGTATTTAGCAATAGCAACAAGTTAAAGTGGTAAGAAAAGCTATTTAGAATTCATACATATTCTAAGGTACTGGAAGATAAAAAGAGGGAGAAAAAAAAATATATATATACACTATATATACATTAATATGTAAATATTGCAGGAATGGACATACTCACCGGGCGGCTTTGAGGCGGGACGTTCATTGGTTGCGTCTGTGTTGAGTAGACCAGCGGAGCTGTACCGGCATTCTGACCTGCCGTGTATGGCGACTGCAGCGTCACGGGGGTCCAAGACAAAGGACGTGGAACGAGGTGATAAAAGATGCACAAGACAGTAGCAGTTAGAAAACAGACAAAAAACAGCCTCTGTAAGAATTCTGATAGCAGACCACGTTCAGCACGCTTTTGTGCAAGCTTCTGTGTGCGTGCAGGTGACTGAGCAAGAATGCCCACTCCCTGCCTCGAAGTACACTGCGGTCTGCTGACACTGACAAATCTGCCATCTCCTCAGCACTGCCTTCAGGAGAGTGAGTGAGTGAGTGAGTGAGAGAGGGAGAGACGGAGCGAGAGACACAGACGGTGGAGTCACAGGGATTTCAGAGGCGCACGAGGCAACAGAGGTAAGCTCAACCCTCGATCACTCCTCATTTTTCAGTTCAGAGGTCGCTCCACATGATCAAAGTTCAGCCTCTGGACCATGTAAACTAGACTTTCTATTAATAGTAACAGAGCTGTGCGGGCGTAGAGTGGAAATCCGAGCGCTCGGCTAAGCAGTGGAACAAGCTCCAGAACAGCTGAGTCACCATGACTGACTTTCTATTTTAGAGACAATCAGCTGAGTGTACCGAGTGTTTATGCTTGGAGTGTGTTTGCGAGACGCTAGTGCACACAGAAACACCAGTAATAAGTATGGAGTACGGAGACCTGGTGCCTGAAGATAAACAAAAGTCGATTTTTCAACGTGACACACAGCATGCACGAGCGCAGTTAAAAACCTAGCACAAACAAAGAAGGCAAATTCAAGGCCATTTTCAAATGCACTAGTGTTTTAAGCTTAATAATAATCCATGTAGGATGATTTCTGTATTAAAACTCATTAAGTTAGCAACACTGGGCCTTATTTATCAACCTTTTAGGTAAATTGCTATGTAAATAATTGTGCAAGGCAAAACATTCAAAAGGGAAATAGTTTCTGCTGTTTTGGGACAGTTAATTTTTCTTACACTCAGTCATAAGTTAATAAATGGCAGTTACTCATAATGAAGTAAATATTTTTACATAAAAATGGTAGTGGGAAGGGGTAATGTATCCAGGTAATCGTGGCCTCTGACTACAACATTACAGGGGGAATTTGCTTCTCTGTGCTTTTTCAAAGCTTTGTGTCCAGGCAAATCCCAGCCAGAAATATCCCCATCTCTGATTCAGTGCTGGAAAAGCTGGCGGATATCACAGGAAGTCATGCAACACACGAGGGAGTATACGTCACACATCAGATTTTTCATTTATAAAGTGCTGCACAGCATCAAAAGAAGATAGCGTGGCAAACGAAACCAGCTTAGCTGCTGAGTCACTGAAGCGTGTCCTTTTATACAGCAGAATTTTCCCTGAATGACAGACCTCATTCATACATTCATACTGGCTTACTTTCTTCAATGACCGTTTCTTTCATGAATGGTATTAATACAAAACGACTAGTGTTGACAAAAGTTTCACTACGCAGATTATTTGTCTGTGTAAACGGAACACAGAAGGTATTTAAACCTGGCGGTAAACACCCAAATAAAACAAATGGTAACTAATTATAAATTACGAGTAGATTTAAGGTGGATCAATTAAAGAAAGTCATTTCAGACGAGCCCCTGATTCTGATTAACAATTAAGGGGGGGGGGGGGGTTGCATGTTTGAGTGGTGTTTATTTAAAAATGAAAAAAAAAAAAAAAATTCAGCAGGACTGAAACTAAACGACTCTTGCACAGCATCATGTATACCAAGCAGCATAAAGGGAATTCCTTCATTCCAATCTTTTCTGTGGCTCAAGCAGCACGTTCTAATCCACTTTGGGACTCTACAAATTTTCTGTGGCTCAGGGGACGCACTAATCCACTTTGGGACTCTACAAATTAGGACCAGAAACTAGCACTAGAAACCTGTTGCCAAATATACAGTTCAGTTCTTATGAGTAAATGTACACAAACTCAGAAGCATGAACGCTTTCCCAAAATTGAGACTTTCATCAATAATTAATACAAAACTCTGATTCACAGCATCAAAAACATTACGTTTATATGTATTTATTTAAGTTTCTTTAAAAAAAAAAAGTTTTTACCCATCACCGCTGTCTTTAATAAAATGACAAGAATATCTGAATGTTGCTAATATTAGAATACAGACATGACAATAATATTACTAATCTGAATCATACTGCAATTTGATGATTAATTTAAATGAACAGAGGTTTCAGATTACTGCTTTCTCTGAGGAAACACCTGTGACTCATCAGATTGGGAGCATCACAAAAAATGCAGCAAGGAAATTTCTATGGCTCTTTGGCTTTAAGGCAGTGTTAATACCAAAACAAGAAGCAAGCACAAACATGCTTTTATTCAAACAGTAAAATATAATTAAATGTAGTGCAATTCATCATAAGTGGTGTAGACAGACACACACACAGACAGACAGACACACAGACAGACAGACACACAGACAGACAGACACACAGACACACACACAGACAGACACACACACAGACAGACACACACACAGACAGACACACACACAGACAGACACACACACAGACAGACGCACACACACACAGACGCACACAGACACACACACAGTCAGGCAGCTACATGGGTGCACACTCACCCCTCCTCCTGCCTCCCAGGCTTTAGGGTGGCCATACAGATGCGCAGTGGATACTGTGGAAACTGATACCTGAGAAAGACCGGGCGAGGAGGCGTGGCCCGGCGGCGTGGCCGCAAGGTTCGGGTGTCCCTTGCTGATTTCATGGGCTGTGTAGGGAGGGCCAGGGGGTCTCTGGACCTGAAACCCATCAAAGAAAAGGTTTAAATTAATTAAAGAAAGACAAACACCCTGTTCCTATCATGTCTTCATTGGGAAGAAACAAAACTAAAAAATATATATATATACACATCATTATTATTCATGTGGTGCAATTTTCAGTCTGGTGAATCAGACAGCATTTGGGGTTAAACATTAGTCAGGGCTAAGCGTGAGACGGTACACTAAAGCCATGATATGAGATGCTTCATGGGACAATATTGACACAAACATTTAATGTTTATTCTGTAATCCAAACAACTGCAATATCAAACAGACAGCTGCAAGAAATGTGGATTAGGAGTTATAATACAAGTTGTAATTTCTCCATACTGCTAACAGTTGGTTATTTAAAAAAAAAATTGTTTCATGAATGTATTTCATTGCAACTTTACTGCTAGGGAAAGATTACATTGTGCATTAAATGATTATTTAATAATTTAAGGCACAAATTTTTATTTAAATAAAAAAAGTACATCATTAACTTTTTTTTTTCATCTAGTATGTCACACTTACCAATTTAATCATAAAGATAATAAAAATAATTAGGATTTAATTTTTTGTTTATTTCTTCATATCCACAAAATTTATTCCTGGTTACACCACTGCCAGAACACGACATGTCTGGTTTTAGGTTAGTGTTAATTCCATCAAGTGCAGCACACAAATTTGATTTGAACCTGCATGTCAGGCTGCACTAACCCCAGACATGGCAGTGACTGATACCCGAGAATGCAAGTTTTACGCATCTCTTAATGGTAACTGCATTTTGGACTGCTTCCAGCACTTATGTTCCCAGTCACAAACTCCAGTCCAGTTCAGTCTAGTCTAGAAGAAGCAGAGAGTCATAAAAAGGTATTAAAATTGCAGTTAGACTTGTGAGGTCATATCTAACATGCCACCGCCCTATCATGCCCCCTAACTATCAGCAGCTGACGACAGTACTGTCTCTGACTAAGGAAAGGAAGGGGAGAAAGGAGGAAGGAAGAAGGTGTGGTCAGACATACGCAATGTGTGTTGGTACAACCAGCTGCAATGATTTGGAGTCAGCGATAGCTGGAACTGTCAGAATTATAACAGTCAGTTTTTCTTGGCTTAATTACCTTTTTAAAAAAACACAGAAAAGCTGCAAAACTACCGTCATGTAACCGTTAATAAATGCAACAGATTATTAGCTGTAACTGAGCTTATTATAAAGTGTAAAGTAAATTATATAAACTAAACTACACAAGCTAATGCCCTGTATTCAACAGTGGCAAAGAAACTGACTTCCAGTATAGTGAAGTCACCCAAATAAACATGCCATTACAATTTGTTAATTTAGACCTCCCTCCATGTTTTGACAGTGAAGCCTTTCACAGCTTTATCTGTGTGCCAGCACAGACAAGTCAACCCAAGATTAATAAAAGAAGTCATTTCACTGCTCTGCTCTCAAAAGACACAACAGGTTATTAAACCTCACATAGAATACAAAATAGGCAAGGGTTCTGACAGATATTTAATTCCTCCAAACATGAACGTAATCGCTAACATCGATGTTTGCGATAGACATTTAAAATTTTTAGTGTACTTATTTTGTTTTATGTCTGAATTCGTCACACGAACACTGTCAAGCTTTAATTATTGCACTAATTTAAAATATTTTTAATCAATTAAAAAGAGAACCCGAATGATTTAATGGAAGATGTGACTTGTATTTGCTGTGTCAAACTTGCACTTGCTGTGTCAAACTTGCACATCCATATGATCATATCAATAATCCCGGAACTTCATTATATTCCGGGCAAACACTTTACACTGACCATTTAACGTAAAATAATTGTGCTCCACGACCGTAGAAGCCGGATTTGGAGCTGCACAGCTGTAACTGATAAGGAGATTAGCCTGGCTGATCTGGAGATGCTGTCGCATGCTTGTGTCTGTACTGTGAGGTCCTGTATTCTGTGTAAGAAATCAAATTGAAAAATGACGATGATTTAATTTCATTTCTTCAACTAAAGTCATGTACTATCATGTGTCGTGTCTGACCTCAGGACAGACCTTTCAAAAAATAACAAAAGTGCATTAGGTCATTTGACCTGGCGGTTAAACTTCGTTCAACACTTTTTTTGCTTTTTGCACTTTTACTCTACAGCATCCCTACTTTCCAAGCTGCAACTCATTTTATGTAACTTGATAAGGGATTACATATCTTACCAAAGCGTTTATTGCTACAGGATGGAGGGTGTTAAAAAGCCAGAGATGTAGAAAGTGTACATAAGAAATAAACCTTATGAACCCCTGCGGCTAGAACATCGCAAGACCAGATACAGGACTCTGATACACTACAAATTACAGATCAGAAAGTTACCAGGTTTCCCCCCCCCTCCCTCTCACTACCCAGACACTACTGACCATCTTCTCTCAGCTGTCCTTAGGCCACAAGACTCTGGCCACAAGACATTGTAAACAAGGTAACCAAAGACTGGTTCATGCTTCTATCTAAAGAGTCTATTCCAAGCCCATTAAAGCAAAGTCACAATGGCATTTGGAAACAGTTGGGAAATCACTCTTATGGACAGAACGATCAACTCAAATGATGTTGGGACATGACAAACCTGTGCTGGATCCAATGTCGAGTTAATGTTACCATTTACCGACAACACAGAGATCGAGTACAATCAATATTGACTTTAGATATTACAAATACCAATGACCAACACTATTTTGTTTAAAGTTCTATTAAATGTTTTCTATCATATGCATTAGCTTGATTGTACTGGAGCTAATGCCTCAAATCCACCGTCTCATCTCTCTCTAATCTCACTGACTGAATCCTGACACTCCCTTTTAATATGCGTGTATGCATTTCCTCTGTTTGCTTAAATAACTGTTTGAATAACTGCATTTACCAGATGTTTATTTAGCTATTTAGGTTATTTCTGTGTTAAATTATGGTTTACCAGGTTAACGGATGATCATTAAAACAATTAATGAACATATGACTGACCCAGATTAATTCAAAACATCTGTCTCACAGATAAATATTCTTCCTGAGCACATTTTATTCGAGTTATTTATGCACACAGACTGAAAAACAAAGTCTGACCTGTGGATGCAGAATGAAATTACAGGTTTAAAACATTGAATACAAGTGTGTTGAAAAACCATGAAAGTAGACGAGTTAATATTTTGACCAATGTGAGCAGCTCCGCAATAATCACTCAAGGCAGTGGTCAGTCATAAACAGTCATAGCACTGAGGTGGGAAATGGAGAGCTGTAGTACTACAATTGCAACAGAGCCACACTGGCTCAAAATAAAAGCCTACTGACAGTTACATGTCAATCAGGTAAAAATCTCATTGAATTAACCAACAAATTAAATACATGATTATGACTGACTGACAATGGCATGCTATGTTTATTAAACCATGCATACACAGCACAGATGCTCACCTCTCACAGCTCGGGGTGTAATGAATGTACAGCATGTTGCTACTGCACTGCTCTCTCACGGAGAGCACACTTCTGTCTGAACAGGCTTTTAACACCTTTTGAGGATTAAAAGTTCAACTTTGGATAGGCTGGAGTAGATTTGAGCGCTCAGAATGCTTGCTCTGAACTGCTTCCCTGCATTGTGATTATCTCAAAAAGATGTGCGAATGAAATGGTGATGGGACCTGGTGGGAGCGCTGAGAGCTGTCTCACACTCATAAGCACCAGATCTGTGGGTGATCTCCAGCTCAATATTTCAGTTAACAATTACTATTTTTATGTCCACTAAGGTCAAATTAGCAGTATCGTGACAAAGCAGCTGTATTGATTTTAAAGTAAGGTAATGTTAATATGCAGTTTAGTCTACTCACAGCTCCTACACTAGTCACTCAAACTGTGCTGTTATAAGCTTAAAGGGGCGATTACCCAATAGAAAACGCCGGTGTTTTTGCTGCAGAAAAGCAGTGAAGGAAGTTCATGCACTCAGACACAACAATGTTACCAGGTATAAATAAAACTTTGCACGTAAAGTTGATTGTGTTACATATTATGATTATTTTGCATGGCGATTCAAGTATGAGAGATCCAAATCTTTTTTTTAAATTAATTTTACATCATACATTTAACAATTATAATATGTTGTAGTTCCTCTATAAATGTTACTAGCCGTGTTCTTAACTATTTAAAGAAATCAGACTTTTTATATAAATATATATATAAATATATATATAAAAAATCTGAACATTAAAAAAAAATTGATACTTGCAGAACCACAACAAAAATAATATCATAACACCCCTATTAAGCTTTTTGCAAATGCAGGAGTGAGAAGAATTCAATAATTTCATTACAACTTTCTACAGGAGCGAGTGGGATTACTTTGATAGAGTGGTTGAATTTGCAGGAGGATTTCTGAAGAAATCTGTCAAGAATTTTATAAGAGCGAGTGAAACTGATCAATCTTTCTAAAGAATCAAAAAGAATTAGACAAGGTTTCTAAAAGAGCAGACAGCATTGGGCATTCGAGTGGGATTAACACTACCTCTACCCTCAACGAATTTCAGAAATTGACATCTATGCTCACAGCTAGGGTTCTCAGGATGGTACAATTTTTAACTCGCATTCAAAACTGAAGTGTAACTGTAGTACTGTGATACTACAACATGGTATTTGGGCCAAAATTCAACCAAAATGGGAAAAAACTAAAATCAATGTTGTTAGTGCTACGTGCTGTCCTTTTAACAAATTTAAAACTCTAAATAAGTAAAAACAAATAATTCAAACATTTTCCATTCTGAAGTCTTTTCATATCATATAGCACCAATCGGTAATGACTGTTATTAAGCTGTAGAGTCTCTAACAGAATGTAAACGCGGAGGACGCAGAGACATATGCTGCACAGTTTACCATAAAACATCAATTTGAGAGCCTATGGGGTTTTGCAGATTTAACCTATTTTAGTTAGAACATGAAACTTTTATTCCGTTGCTACAAAAAACTACACACTAAAATTAATTTAATTTAAAGGCATCACTACATGGGAAGAGCACCAAAACGTTTATCTAACCTGCTAAATCTAATTAAAATCCAAGTTAAATGCAAATTTAAGAGGACAAGTTTTCTTCAAAACAACCGTCATGGCGGACACCGTGCAGATTTTACAGAATATGCCAAGAAAATTCTTCACTTGTTTAGGTTCATTCATTAGTGTCTGCCAATGATGGGTGTGTATACAGGATCAGCCTTGTTCAATCATTTTAATGTCTATACAACACCTTGTATTTGCTATAGTGACTTATTTACCCCCCCCCCTTTTATAGTACGTGTAAGAACACGCATTCTTACACATGTAATATAAATTTTGAGAACCATGTACGGTCTGTGTCAATCTTTAACGTTTGCATCAATTGACTCTCAGAAGCAGTGCTGACAAAGCATAAAATTGCCTTTGCCCTCTTTGCTCATTTTCTCCCCTTCTTTCTTACTCCTCTTTTCCCAAACCCTGAGCGTCAGAAATGTCACAGCCACATAAAAAACAAGGTGCACCGTTTTCGTTGCTTTTCTTTAACCCTTTACGACCTGCCACAGAAGAGTTCCGCTAGAGTGTGTCTTAGTGTCTTTTACATGCTGTAGTGTCTTGATTTTGGAGCATTTTCAGGTCATACATCAACACAATCATAACACCCTAACCTTCAAGAATATACATGTAATAAATGGCAAGTAATCAGATAAATTGAAAAAAAATAAAGTCCTTAGTTTGTCTACATATTTGTTATGTAAACTGAAAATACAAAAAAAAAAAAAAAAAAAACACCACAATTTTTTGGTCCATATATACCAGTTAGCTTGTCAGATGCAATCATTTTATAAACAGTGTTTTTGGTTATGATTTTATTGCCATTCAATTTGAGATATGCAAATGTGATCACAAGCGCTCCCGGCGGTCTCAAAGGGTAAATCGTATCCTTGAACTACTGAAAAGTCCACTACTGTTGTCAAAAGCACTATTCGGACGGGACTAGTTTTACTGGGGGACGCTAGAGAAATTCTAGTTTCTGCTTTCTACGCTCCAGTAGAAATCCTCATTCTCAACACATGGTCTTGTGCAACATTCACATGAAAAACACAGACATGTCTACCTCCGTAATAAACACGAAGATATTAGTCCCGTCCGAATCCATACATGAAATGACAGACGTCGGCTGAAAAAAATTCAAACTCAAACGTCCCCCAGTAAAACTAGTCCCGTCCGAATACTGCTCAAGACCATAAGTGCTTCAGAAGTTCTTTCCCATTACATCCCAGAAGCACTTCATAGAAAGTAAAAGCCATGTTTAAGAGTAACAACTTAACCACTGTTCTGCAGAAGAAAAAATGAGCAGCATGTAACTCACACTGTACACGGCGGCAACGCCAGGCTGTGGGGAGAAGAGTCGCTCATCCAGCGATGGCTGCACTCTGGGGATCCTGGGGTGCAACGCATTAAGGAAAACTCTGGAGGGGCAACCATTTAAGGCTAAACACATCACCAAGGTGGAAGGACAAACAAGACACATGCAGGCGACAGATAAATCTGCTCATGCACAAAAACATCAATTATGATCAGAGCATTCAAAAAAAATCCCATTTTTTACATTTATTTTATTTTTTACATCACTAAAAAGGGATTTACAGGTTAACAGAGAAGTGTCAAATCATCATCATAATTTTCTGTATTATCTTTCACTCTCACTCAGTGGTTGCACAAAGGCAGTTCTGGAGCTGCTGAGGTGAGATAGGCAGTTGAATGCGTGCTGAGTAGACAGGAATTTAAAAATATTGTCAAGACATGCCTGTTCCCATTACTGAGAGAATCACACTTCTGCTCTGTGAGAAGCAGTGGGTGAGAAACTCCATGTTATCATGCAGCACTTAATCACCTCTTAGGTCAAGACTAATAATAGATTCTGATAACAAACGAAAACAGATTAAAACCTAGTGATCCATTTCATTTCACGTTCGTGAACTCAATTTCTACCATTTCTATTGATCTTAAGAGAACGTTAGGATGCCAAGTCAAGGCCGGAAAATCATGTAAAAACAAGAACAGCGGCTTTCAGGGAGTCGGGTAACATCGGGGAGTTCAAAATAACCAGTCAATCCACATTAGGATGTCAATGGGCTCTTCTAGGTCTTCTTTTTTTGGGTGTGTATGTGTTTTGGAGAGGCTGCTCAGAATGTCTGGGCTCCTACACAAAATGTGTAAAAGCTGGCATGTCTTGCAATAGCTTGATGAATGGTGGAGCTTGTGAAATGAAGCACTAGTGATTGAATGTGTGTCTTAAAGCAACAGAGCTTCTACGGATGGAGATGCCTCTCCCGTCTCCACGCCAACAGCGGTGCAGAAAAGCCTGAGTGCAGAACAAATAAGGCTATTGTTACGAGGTTGGAGGAATCCTTCCTCCCCTGCTGCACTTCAATCAGATTCAGACAACATTCTCATGATATAAAGGATTTACTGTAACTGGTAGACTGTCGATTCAACACGAATCCTGAGGATTGAGATACTAACCGAGTTTAATTTGACATCACTAATGTTTATCGTCTGATTTGTCTCCAACAGCCAGATATCTTACAGGTTTTGAAGAGTGAAACTACTACAAGTATCTCAAACATTTAAACAATCAACAATATAATTTACATACTATTTAAATGTCATGTCTCATACAACATGCTCATCTCTTTCTCCTGTCACCTGCTCGTCACTCCAGTACAGTGGGTAGAAGAAGAACTATTATAATCTTGCAATATGAGAGTATGTTGCGAATACTTCCTGGAGCATGTGCATGCAGTTTTTACTTCCTGCGAGGGCAAATACATTTTCAAGCAAACTGGAAACGTTATATTATATAATGTGTGCAAGTCTACAACAATCGAAAAATAAATAAATAAATTAAACAATGTTTAAGTTACAATAAATTCAAACACACAACTTCAGGAACTGGACTAATAGATCAGTTCTGGAAACTGGTTTTAACGTCATTTTGGCGCAGTGCAATTAACACATCAATGATAAAACATTACAGTTGCAAATTTAAATGTTATTTTTAAGTATTACCTTAACTACACAGAAGGATGCCTAAAACCTTTCTTTAGAGTAATTAAACTTTAGAGTAATTAAATTAAGCGGTACTGTTGTAGTTGATGTTTACACACAGTCACCATGAACATTAATATCAAGACAATATTGGACTTTCAATGACTTCTCCAAAGTGGTCTTTCCCTGGACAAGAACGAAGGAGAACCCCAGGAATTTAGAGTATATGGTTTAACTAATTTGGGCTTTTCTGATAATCTGTGAAATAGAATGGCATATTTATGAAGTCATGAATGTCTCTTGTAGCCGTTACTGAACGACTGCAGATTCGGAGATCAGATCAGACAATTGTACGAAAGTACGAGTTTTTAGGTGGTGGAGCCACTTTGCCAAGTTCTAGAAGATGACCCAAACATCACCTTTGCCTGAGGAAATTGGCTCGGATAACAGTAACTGAAAATAACTTTTTGACTCACTGGCCAAGTCGTTGCTTAAACAAAACAATCCACCAGCCAAAATAATAACTTAACACCATCTTTCAGTAGGTGTTATATTAGCGAAAAAAAACAGAACCTCTATCTGCATTTAGCAGATAGAAATTAGATGACATTAAATTGGATGTGAATTTCAGGATGTGAAACCTGGATGTGAACCTTTAGATACCCTGTCAGATAACATGACAGCACATCCCAGGAACCACCAAGACACAGCCCTGCTCGAGCTGGAAGCTGCTGGGATCCCAGTGCATCACTATTTTGCTTTTGCATGGACTAACAGGCTGCTGTCATGAAGGAAGCTCTTTGTGAAATCGATAAAGCAGGCTTACTTAAAGCTCCTGGAGCATCGCTACTAAAAAAAAAAAGGTGGACTGTGCTTAAGTGTCAGAAGTGTGGCAGGAAACCAACTAATTTTATTTTAATAACACTGCTGATTCTGCCAAGAAAAGTGGCAACACTGTACATATATCCAAGGTTCTGCTAGAAGCTTGTGACAGTTACCAAAAGCGTCTGATAAAGGTGCAACAGATGCAAGGGATATTAGACAAAATATTAGGCGTGCCGTATGTTTTGACCCTGTAAAAATAAAACAATCTGTTTTTATGAAAGAACAGTTTTACAGCTCTTGTGACGGATGGGCTGAAGAAGTAGTCTGAATTATGATTGAGTGCACTTCCTGCATTTCATGCCAGAATGCTAAACAGCCTGTTTTTTTTTTTTTCCAGTGGAACAATGTGGAGGATGAACACACAGTGCCATAAACTTACATTACCAACAGGACCCTTAAAGCAAGTCAGTTACTTGAATTAAAGGGAAAGCTACAATAACAGTTTTAAATGCTTTTGGGGCATTCTCTGCTTTTCCGCTGCAAACATATTATAGTATCGTCAGGAAGGCTCACGTTAGTCATTGAGTGTTACAGGAAGGCTGACAAGCCAAACTGCAGACGCTAAAATCAACACGACACCAGGCAACCCCTTGTCCTTATATTACCCTGCTGGTTGTGGATCTGCACACCTTGTTTTGTATTGCACAGCTGCCATGCAAAAAACTATTCTCACACTCATGGTTGTTTTAAAAGAGAGCTTTAAATGAAATATTTTAAAATAAATAAAACAAGAGGAGAGTGAGGAGATTGTGGTGAAATAAAAAGATAGGTTTTCATTTGAGACTTGGAACAGCAGCAGTAGACATATGATAAATTCATTATTTAGCCCACTAGAGTCCTGTCCTGTTTCATGTTTTGTTTGCTTGGAAATGCACTAGGGTAAAAAAGATAAAATAGTAGATAACGCAATATAATGACAAATGGACACAAACCAGTTCACAATTATTATCCTCTTCTAACAAAGTTTCTATATAGCATGCCATTAGTTATCATCTGAGGCTTTGGGTCCTCCTGTCACAGGGAGAAGATATTATTCAACAGGAGTGGACAAATTCAAATTGGGAAACTCAAATCCACATACTTTGTTGTTGTGCATAACAATTCGTGTTTGACGCAGACAGTTACACACAGTTAATCTGCTGGTCTGGAACTAAGACCTACAACTAAAAAAACATAAATTGAGCATCTACAATAAATTATAGTTATAGCCAACATCCACTGTAACATTATGTGATCACAAGTCAGAGCCAAAAGACGTGGTCTCAACAGAAAATACAACGTATTAAGTTCATGCTTATTATATTTATTCTGTGCGTTAGGAAATACCTACATTAAAGAATGAAGTAGAAACCTGCATGTCGTTTGTGGTCAGTCTGGCCTTAGAATCCTGGAGGACTTTAGTGTACATACCAAACGTTGATACCTTTCTGGCACCAACCAAACTGCTTTAATTCCCTTGAGTATCGAAAATTGCCTCATCATTCTGGATACCCAAGTAAGTAAATCGTCAGTGAGCCAGTAAGCATTCAGCAGGCTGATTACAACACCCAGAGACAGGGATCACATGTTGTATTTTGAGAGGCTTGACTCCAAGCGTCATACGGAAGGTGTAAAAATGTACACGATCAAAAGCGTAGCTCCACTTCATCAGCCTTGACTGCAAACTTGAATGCAATACATACAAAAAAGGACTTAGCTGTCCAGTCCAACAACACAACGAAATGGTGGAAAACATGCTGCTGGAGCTTTTAGCTCATGATCAGAGAATTTTTTTCATGAAGAACAGCAGTCATCTGAAAATGTGAACGTTTCCAACTCAAATCCAGCTTTTATATGTTTACATTTATTAATATTCAAAAGCAGCGTGATAAAGGCAACATGATAAAAAAAAAACTACTGTTTATTAACCACAATCATTTCGGGTAAACAGTGGAGAGGTTCAGCTCGCAACAGAAACTGAAAGTGTTGTTAACATGCAGTTTGGTGAACATGAGCTGTGAAGTTTATCCATTTGATTTATAATAAATCAAATCTTGAGCCAAGGAAAAAGGTTAACCATTTCTTTCTATTCCGCCTAGTCAGAGTCTAGTCTAGATCGAGTGAATCGTGTGAGGTACAGTATCTGTACCAGTATCCAAACAAACAAATACAACATATACAGCATATATATTAAGAATATCCAGCTCTATGTGTGCAAGTATCAAGGTGCTGTACTTCATATATAAAGTGGGGCAAGTAAAGCTTGAGAGTTCAGTGTAACTGATAAAGAACAGACACCTTACTAGGGAGCAGTAAAAAGTCCTGGTTGGTAAATTAGTAGCAGTTTATTAAAGTTTATTGCAGCCATACTAATAAAATAAACTAATAAACAGGAAATTTGATAGGCAGGGTTAAATGAAAGCAACATTTAATGAGAATTTCATTTATGTATAAAGTATTAAAACCTGGATATTTGCATAAATAACTGATTAACAGAACGTCAGGACAAGTTGCTGTCACGTCATTAAAATGTGTACCGTTAAGAGAATGGGGCTGACAACTTAACTTGACTTTCTCTGAACACTTGTACAGTAAAGTCACCAATAGACACAAAATGGCATCTTTAAAAGAAATAGGATCTACACAGTCATATAACACTGTGACCCTATATGACATGTTCTCAGATTCCACCCAGCTAACAGTGTAAATTAAAGAAGCACTTTACTATTGATAAAAATAGGTCAATGCTTTAACCATGAGTCCTTCACAACTTCTCTTCAGTAGCGTTATTCATTTACTGCATGAAGATAAAAATCAAGGTTCGCCAAGCAGGATAGTACATACAAGGGGTGTTCAAGTCAAAACAAAACTTTCAATACAGTTTAAAACAACGCTGTTATGAGGGTAAAAATCTATCTTTAATTCTCTATATGATTCTCCACCTACACTAATGCACTTATCCCACCATTTCACAAAAAAGTTTTCCATCAGACTTTTGTGATCGGACTACCTGCTTCATGTCTGAAACGCTGGCCTCGCAGAAACTCCTCTAATGGCCCAAATGCTTGGAAATCGCTTGGAGCAAGGTCACGACTGTACAGATTTTCTGTGGCAATAACATCCAGTCGAGTTCCTGTAACTTGTCTCTTCCACAAGTTGGCCACAAGTTGTCAGGCAATTTTCATAATCAGGTGTTCCACTCACTTAATGCTCACGGCAATGACTGCAATGGGCTCCGAGCCACCTCGGCCAGGAGTGCCATTCATGGATGTACAGCCTTCTTTAAAACACTTACAGCATTCAAACATTTTACTGCGGCTAAGAATCTCATCACTGCACTGTGCTGGAAATCTCCTGTAAATGTCAATCAGTTTTACGCCTTCACTCATGAGAAATCTCACCAGAAGTCCCCGATTCCCTGACCACTGAAGTCCTTTGTGTATAGAAACTGAAAGGGCACCATAAAAAATCGCTTTATCAGCATCACCAATAATGAAAGCAAAAGAGTCCTAGCAGGCAATGAAACATACTCTTTACACAATAACCCTAATGTGTTGGCAGATGTGGCTCAGCGCTAAGAGCAGAAATGATAAACGACATATTGGCTAAGTGATGACATATTGGCTAAGTGACATAACGACACCGCATCTTTCACAAATCCCTCTCAAACCTTACAGCAGTGTGGCACTGACACAAGAAACAAGTGGTGGTTTGGAAAACAGTTGGATGTCCCCTGTGGCTAAATTTTGTAAAAAACACAACCAACAATGATAATCAAAAAAAAAAAAAAAAAAACGAAGCCAGACGAGTTATCATACAAGCCAAAATAATTATAGATAAAATTTTTAAGCTACTTCCTAACCTTAGCATGGCTGACTGCCATCAAGGATCACAAAACATTAAAAACATTATCTAGTCTACCAGGCATTGCTTACATGAGTAACATCACAATAAAATTCTTCTTTAACAGCTATGTGCCATAGCGAAAGGGGACATGCATCTAATGGATTCTGTTTGTGATCAGTCATATCATCAAAGCAGAATAGACCACTTACACGTGTTATATGGATAACGGCAGAGGATGTTTATTTAAATAACCTAATTCAATTCTTTAATAAAATTAGTTCCTCCAACAAAACAGAACTGTCAACATTAATCAGTGATTATTTCCCTGAAGATATTCGCGAGAACGGAGATTACTGTTAATGACTTGTGACTGCAGTTACTTAACAGTTCAGAAGTGAAATTCCTACAAACAATTTAGTACCCTAGCCTCGAATAACGAAACGGGACTTAATATAAACTTAACCACCTCTCCTGTTATACTGAACTTCCAGGCTCACTGTGAACACATAGTATGACTGCAAATCAATTCATACTATCTGATTTCACACAAATGAGGATGGGTTCCCTTTTGAGTCTGCTTCCTCTTAAGGTTTCTTCCTATTGTCATCTCAGGAAATTTTTCCTTGCTACCGTCGCCCTTAGTTTGCTCATCAGGGACAATCTGATAATTATGATTTATACCCAGTTCCTCACACGTTTCAAGCACATTTCCACATTTTTTTTTTGATTCTGTAAAGCTGCTTTTGCGACAAAGCCCTTTGTTAAAAACGCTATATAAATAAAACTGAATTGAATTGGTCAGATGAGCAAAGAGATGAGGCCGAGGTTGGCATTTGAATGTCGCAAGTGACTTACGTCAGGTGATGAGACAAAGGCATCCTGATCAACAAGTGATAAGTGTTACAAACTTAGAAAGAGTGCTAGCTGCAATTCAAGTAGAAGGTTTAAAGCTTATGTGTTGTAAAGTAGCAACTCATTCACAGGGACTCGTATGGCCCACTCGTGCACCACAATCAGGAAATAAAATTTCGAATACAAAGTATTTATGAAAAATAATTATACAACGATTAGTTTTGACCAAGAACACTGATTGGACGAGAGGCACTCCATGAGTTGTGATAAGACACCATTAGGACGTTTAACTATATGCATCACTCTGCCATGTCTCAGGTGCTTTAACAATCATTAATTACATCAACTGGAATTCACAACATAACGCACTAGATTTCCATTTACTACCATTTGGAGATTAACCTGGAGGTTAACTGAGCTGATATTCTAAAAGCGGAATAAGTGGAAACATTAAGGGAAACTTACAAGATTTACAGGACTGTCCACCATCTCTACGTTTTATTCTCCCCACCTTTTGGCTGCATAGTACCGGTAAGAATACAAAACAAAATTACTTTCAATCCTGTTAATTACACTTCACCCTCGTGCCCATGATCGCATCACAGCCGTGCTATATCAGCAAAACAGCACTACCTCTTCTTGTGTGATTTTTCTTAAATGCATAATGAGTAATACAGAAAAAGCCTACCGTCAAAAAATGCTGCTTCAACATTTATTAAGTGTCAGGGTGTTGTAACCATTAAGAACTTTTCTGCCATGGGGAAGTTCTCACATCAAAGAGGGTTACAATTTTATTTTACTATATAGATGACAAATTTAAATTTATTGTCCTATTAACTTAAAGACAAAGAAAAATAGTCATGCTTGCCAAGGAATAAATGTTTATGGCTGCTCAGACATGCAACATAATTTTTAAACTTTAAATGTAGCTATTCCATGGTAAAAAATTAACATTTCCATTAATAACTAAAAGAAAAAGTACGGAATTATAAGTTTAAGACCTGGTATACGATGGAACATAATTCAGGACCTGCTGCTATTGGAATATAATCAACTTCGTGACAATAACAACCCTCTGCTTTCCATCACACCAGCCCTATAAACAGTACGTCCCGGGATGTTTTATTCAGCATCTATATTGCTTATCCAGTATACAGGGTCTGGAGACTATCCCAGGAGACTTTGGGCAAAGGGTGCCAGTCCATTGCAGGGTGTGAATACACACACACACACAACTACAGGCAATATTGGGAATGCCAACTAGCCTAACCCACATGTGTTTGCAGTGTGATAGGAAACCCTCCAAGCACGGGGAGAACATGCAAACTCCACACACACAAGGCAGGAATTGAACCCTCGACCCTGGAGGTGCAGGGCCAGAGTGCTAACCACTGCATCACAATGCCGCCTGTTCTATTCAGATGTGCCAATTTCAATAGGAATTTTGTTCGAATGTTGAAATATGTCGTCTTCTTTTTTTTCCGCTCCTGTGCATAACCAAGTTCATTTTTTATTTGCTTCTGGTTGAGATCAATGGTTAGAACAATATGTGGAAAGGAAACACTACATAAAGTCTATAGCTTTTAAGACACATAGGAAGAAAATGTCCAGATTTGTAAGAGTGAATGATTTTCCCAGGCCAAGTACACAAATGTCAATGTTCCACACAGACATCCGCAAACAGCGTGTGTACAAGTGTCATACGCACTGCGGTACAACACACTGGAAAGATTTCGACAGAACTGAAACACGTTTTCATAGATATACGCCGAAATTGAGTGAGCAAGTGTTTTCTGGAAACGTTTTAAAGACAATGACCTGTGAACGAGTGTCAAATAAGAGATGTCAAACTAAAACGGGCCTTAAATCCTGAATCAACATCCATCCCACCCGCCTAGCACGGCTAAGTCAGCTACACCACAACAGCAGCCGGTACACTCTGCCTTAAGAGTCTTTAAAACTTTTTAAATGACGCCATTAAACTGCTGTCGTCCATAAACCACAGGTTTCCTGACAGCACACCAAACAAACAATTCCAGCATTACACCAAATGCTAAAAACTCAACACACTGTCCGTTTTATTTGGCCAGTCAGCTAACAACACCCCTAGCATATCCACCTAGCATAAACGGTAGCTAGTCAGGTGCTAGCCTTGTGTTAACCGGATTTACACTGAGAACTCCGAAAAAATAAATAGTTGCTATATGATATAGTTTTTTGTTGTTTTAACTAAGAATTAAACACAACACAGACACCAAATCTAGAAACATGTAGTGTTCAAACTGACAACAAACATAACTCGTACTAACGTTAGTTTTAGTAATACAGTATAACTTATGACACCCGGCACCACACAAAACCCAACAAAGCCACAACACACAAACTGGAGGACTATTTAGCTATTAATGGCACAGGTATGCTTTCAGGGAAGGATACTGCGTCGGTGGTACCGGAGGAGGCTGCTGGGCGAGCGGCGGCCCCGGCAGCGGCACTGTGGCTAGCTGAGTCCGCAGCTGAGAGGAGTTAGCCGGCCCGGGTCCAGATCCGGCGGCGGCGGGAGCGGCTGGCTTCGGCACCGCTTTCTGCGGCAAACTCATTGCAAAACAAAAACAACCAAACAAAAATCAAAGGCGACTATTTACAGTAACCGCTATCCTTGTAGACCGGTAGCTCTAAAATAACGCGTATAAAATACAGCTAGCCGGCAAGTTGCGCCAGCAGCAGGCCCTAAACGAGCGAGTTGCCGGTAGCGGAAAAGCTAGCACGGAGAGAAAGCTTTAGCTAGCTAGCTAACAGTCCGGCTAGCTTATTGATACAGTAGCAAGCTAACGTTAGCTAGCTAGCGATTATTGGGGTTTATCTTCATTGCTGAAGGTAGGGGGGTTGCTCCCCCTCCCCGCTCGGGGTGTCCGAGGATCCAGGTCGTCTCTGCTTGCCAGGGCGATCTAGACGACGTGCCCTTTCTTAAATTAATAACACCCGATCTTTAGAACTGCTATTTCACGAGTAGCTCTCTACTGAGGAGAATGACTTCGTTCAACATGGCGATGTGGCCGCCGCCAGCAGTCCTACAGGACTGACGTCTCGGCTTACATCGGTGATTTCCGGCAACTTTCGGACAATGGAATTTAAACGAACACGAAGCAGCGATGAAAATACTACAGGTAAAGACTACACGCCAAATAAAATAAAATAAAAACAAAAAACCGTACTACCATACTTAAAATGTCACAGCAGTTTTAATTACTAGTGTTTTTAAGACCCGGTTTAGTACAGGTAGTGTTAATAATCGGCGAATTCGGACGTCTTTGAATTTTTCATGATGTTACAGTGACACCTTGTGTAATTTATTAATCATTGCACCTCGTGTTTTTAAATAAGAGGTTCCATCCATCCTGGAAACTCTGTAGTCCAGCTAGAGACTGTGTAGGCCAATGGTGAGGATGATGGGAACACCTCTTACACTAATCTGCATGTCTTTGGACTGTGGGATGAAACCGAAGTAGCCATAGGAAACCCACCAAGCACAGGGAGAACATGCAAGCTCCATGCACAAGG
Source organism: Clarias macrocephalus (assembly GCA_011419295.1). Lineage (NCBI taxonomy): Eukaryota > Metazoa > Chordata > Actinopteri > Siluriformes > Clariidae > Clarias > Clarias macrocephalus. The sequence continues at coordinate 282,370 of JAAGKR010000073.1, forward strand.
CAGGACTCAAACCTGGTCCCTAGTGGTGCAAGGCAACAGTGCTAACTACTAAGCCACTGTACAGACAAAAAGAGGTTAGAGAGGTGAAATGTCCTGTATATTGTTCACATCATGGTGCTTGATGGGTTTTGCAAATGCACTTGACAATACTGTCCTTGCAAGAACTATTCCAGAACAGCTGAGCTTTGTGTCTTGAGATAGCAACTGACTTATTTACTTAATGCCATACATGTTATTTTAAAGCTGTAAAAATTTCCAGTATTATTCCTAAATGTAGAAACACACAAAAACATTAAATTAGATGGCATGTCAAACATTTGACCAGTACTGTAGTCCAAATTAAATCCTTATTCCAAGTTGTAACAGAAAAAAAAAAAAAGTCAAATGTTTAGGGCATCCTGTAATATGCAGGATCTTATTTTACCTAATTATTTATTTTATATAACACTATGGCAAAGAACTTTTTTTTTAAGACACCAATATCCCCATGGTCAAATGATTTGTATTCAACACAGCTGAGATTTCTATTATATTTAATTTTACCATGCATTTATATATTATCGTTTTATAATTGTTGATTCAATATTAATGATTGAAGCAGAATAAATGCTGATAAAGTACACAAAAAAAAGATAACCAATGATGCATAATTTTTTTATTATAAAGTGTTGAACCAGAAAATCATGACAGTTTTAATACAGGTAAATTTGAAGTTCCTTTTAAATGGTTGTTCTATATAATGATTACAACACAAAAAAGACATTACATGGAGGTATGTATAGGAGAGAGTTTTCAGATCTTGAAGTTCTGACATGATACTGCATCATGTTCAGCAACCGGTGCAAGCAGCAAATGCACAGATCTCACATAAATCATACATCCTGGAGAGAAGCGCTGCAGGTAATACAAAAATAAATACATTCAGTTCACGCTAGGCCAACACATAGAACACATGAGCAGGTCAAAAGTTTAACCTCACATCAACTTTCAGTAACCATCAAGACAACGGACTGCTTCACATTCCCTCACCCTGTGAGTCTAGCCACTTTAATAGAAAACACCCGTATAACTGATCATTTATGCAATTCAGTATCAGATCAGTCTGTTTATGTGGCAGCTGCACTATGTACAAGATCCCACAGAAATAATTTAAGAGCTTGACTTAATTTACACCAGACATCAAAATGGGGAATAATGTGATCGTAATGTCTGACCATTTAGTGCCTGTTGGTGCCAGATGGCTTGGTTTGAGCATTTTAGAAATTGCTTATCTCCTGGGATGTTCACCCAAATTTATACAAAAATAAAAGACATCCTGATCATTTTCCAATTTTTGACCATTTCATATGCCATTTAATTTTGTGTCGTTTTGCTGTTAAAGCAGATAAAGGATACCATGATGGAACTAAAGTTTTATAAATAGTACTGATTTTTGTGAAGCATCAGAAAATGCTTTAGTTTGTGTAACACATTTCACACATGCAACAGACATTTAAAAAAAAAAAATTTTTAAAAGTTGATTTGAGTAACGTGGTCTTATGCCCTAGCAGAGCTTTATGTCTAGTATTGACCCTGATTTCACTCCTGCCAATCGACTCTCATATAACTAGATTTGTCATTTTTAAATATTACGTTAATTTTGTTATCATATTGCTTACCAAGTCTGGAGAAATGAACTTGTGCATTTTTGCTTTGGCACAGAGGCTTAAATTCCACAGGAAGAAGTGGGTTTATACACAGTTTCTTAGCGCTGAAGGGTTCTGGCTCCCTCATTGACTCTTCATTAGCTAGGATGCCCCAAAGCTTTTTCACTGAGTCAAGTGAGAAAGAAAATCTTCCTTCCTGGATAAGAATAGAATAAAGTTATTAATTTCTATAGATATAACCAGTCAGGTGCAACATGCACACATGGGTTCAGAATATTTGTCATTGCGTACATTGATCCCAGTTCTATACACAGAATTCAGACCAAAACAGGTCTATTCAGCAGGTTTAGGGATTTATATGAAACACCAATTAATAAGGAAACACTCTGGTTTAAGGTTCTGCATAGAAACACAAAGGCAAAAAAAAAAAAAAAAAACTTCATACTTAGTAAGTTAGTTACTCTACTCTTATCTATTAATAATTCTATATTGTCTCAAACACTTTCTGTTTGATGATAGAAATTTCAGTGCTAGCTCAGTCACCATATTTAGATTTTTTAATAATCAAACCAGATTCTGTCTCACTTGTTAAGAGCATCTGCTAAATAATAAATAAGAGTAAACACACTTACATGAACAATCACAGCATCTGCAATCAGGCCAAAGGCCAGAATCAATAGAGCAACAGGCAAGACCTTCATCTTCAGCTGCACCCAGGACGATATGTAATGTCTGGTGAACTCTTTGTGCCCTGTCCTTCTGTCGCTCCTTTTAAAACACAACTTCAAAGATCATTCAAAGATCACTTTATCACCTCCACCCTGTGATTAGGTTAGTTAATAAACTGCAGGTTGATTGGCATGGTAGTGATGGAAACACCTGTTTATTGCTCCGTGTAGTGGTTTCAAAACAAAGAGTTCAGGATCACAGCAGGATTTCAGTGACTTTCAGAGAGAATGACTTTTTAATCATGGAAAGAATGTGTTTAGGAAAAAAAAACTTTTAAAAATGCATATACTCCAGTGTTGTTAGATGCAAATGTGTGTACTTTTATGAATCATATTATTTATGAACACATTTTATAACCAGACTATAGCTATAGGAAGGGAACACTTCAACAACACAATGTAACTCCAAGTCAATCTGTCCACTTAGGAAGCAACACTGATTGACAATCAATTTTACAAGCTGTTGTGCAAATGGAATGGACAACAGGTGGAAATTATAGGCAATTAGCAAGACCCCCCCAATTAAGGAGTGGTTCTGAGGCCGCTTCTCAGTTCCTATGCTTTTGAATGCTGGTGGTGTTTTCACAAACCACACAAGTGGCTCAGGTAGTGCAGCTCATCCAGGGTGGCACATCAATGCAAGTTGTGGCAAGAATGTTTGCTGTGTCTGTCAGCGTAGTGTCCGGAGCAGGGAGGTGCTATCAGGAGACAGGCCAGTATATCAGGAAGCCATAGGAGGGCAACAACCCAGCAGCAGGACTGCTATCTCTGTCTTTGTGCAAGAAGGAGCAGGAGGAGCACTGCCAGAGCCCTGCAAAATGACCTCCAGCAGGCCACCTCATCAGGAGCATGCCCAGGCGGTCTAGGGAGGTCATACAGGCATGTGGAGGCCACACACACTACTGAGCCTCTTTTTGTCTTGTTTTAACATTACATCAAAGTTGGATCAGCCTGTTCACTTTTGAGTGTGACTCCAAATCCAGACCTCCATGGGTTAATAAATTTGATTTCCATTGATTCGTTTTTTTTTTTTTTTTGAGTGCGATTTTGTTGTCCGAAAGTATTTAAGAATATTTCATTTATTCAGATCTAGGATGTTTGTGTTCCCTTTATTTTTTTTGGAGTGGTGTAGATATAATAGATATTATTATATAGATTATAGATATTAATAGCCATAGCTTTATTTATAATAGTTTTTTCATATTGCTTCCTTCATTTTTAATGTTTTTTTTTTTTTTGGTCATTTGAAGTACGTTCACTTATCACAATATCATCACAATGCTCATCATGTTTATTCTTATTAATACCCTAAAATATTAAGGTGCATCTCTATTATTCTTATTCCCATTACCAGTGATGCTCTGGAGGTCTTATCATGCTTTATGTATTACTTTCACATAAGTATAACTATGTACTACTGACAAAGCTGACTAAGTCACATGAGTCTTCATGTGTAATGGCCTGTTTCTCCCTTAGGTTTATGACGTCATCTTTAATAACCAAAGATAACTAATGTAAACTCTGATAACCTTCATAAATCATTAGGTTTCCTATCAGCATAGTGTTTGTTTGTTGCACACTACTGTATAGCTAAAAATGGACTAATGATGCCACACTATTAGTGATTTTGTGTATACAAGTTATAGCAGTGTAAATTCAATATTTTTTTAATGATGCATATCACTGGATTCCAACAGGACATGCAGTATCATTAGTCATTTCGGTTAAAACTCGTGTAAAGAATACATTCCCCTCAATTCAGTTCAATGCAATTGTATTTGCAGATCATGTTGTGACGTTTTTGTTTTGATAGTTGGCTATCAAAAATATATAGAGGATAGAAATAGGAGTTTGCACACCCCTTTATTTCTGCGTAAAATTGAAAAATGCACCTTTTGAACAGGTTCACACATCCAGCTCTCTCAAGGCCAAATGCAGAAAATATTGACCTTTCACACATCTAGTGAAACACTTAACCACTTGTCAGATTGTAACTGATAAGGCTTGCAAAGCTTGCATTGAATACCTGTGTGGGTTTCTGCACAAACATTTTTACTTGGCTGAACTTTATATGTGTTCATCTTTTATGTTTTTTGTGTGTAATTTGTTATGAAAGTTAATTGCAGACCTTTTATATTTTTATAGTGGTGAGCAGACTGTATAATAATCACATCTTTTTCCCGGGTAGGTGATGCACATACACCCTGCCGTCAACATGATGTCCAAGAAAATGAGATATCAAACCATTTTTACTGCTTGCAACACATCAAATCCAGGTGCAAGGCCATTCTCGACAGGAATTGACTGTTTCTTGATCAACTCTGTGGCAGAGCTTCATATTTTACTGAATCATAAGTCAGTCCAGTTTGTACAGCATTATTTAAGGCCTACATAAATAATTTTACAATATAAAATGAGTGGTGGTGTATCAATTCTGATTGATCTTAAGGAACTGGGTCATTTTGTAGCTTCAGTTTTGAGAGTAATGGCATGTATAAGACAAAGCAGGGGCTTATAATACTTTACATATTTGCCAGTTCCCACCCACTCCCTAGCTCTCACCCATACCAGGTATCAACCAGTATCTCCTTTGTGACCACTTAAGCCAGTGACCATCTCTTCAAACTGTTGCTTTTGCTCATCTCACAAGACTTAAGAGGAAATTGTCATCTTCTACATACATGACCTCACGTATGGCCATAATTGGTTATTGATACACAAACTGATGGAGAGGGAATCCCATCCCTCCTACTGTGAGGTCGTGATCAGTTTTAAACTACCGGCCACGATCAGCTGTATAGCATTCTTCTAATCATGGGGCAAACGTTGTTTTTCCACCAATAGCAGCCTTCCAAATTCTTTATTATTCGTTTCTGTTTTCAAGTATCTCCTCAACTGGTGAAAGTCGGTCAGCGTGATATTCGCATGACATTGTAAGTGTTCAGGCCCGGCACGTCGAATCCACGCGCAAGGCCGTTCTCGTTAAACATATAAAAGTTAAACAGCTGCCCATCCTGAAACTCCATTGAAATAGAAGTGTTCCTGATCCTCAGCCGACATGGATACTCCTTCTCAAACACCACCTTGAACAGCCTCTCCTCTAAATAACTCAGCCTCCAAGTGCTATACTCCAAAGGCACCGTTTTTTCCACAGGTGGCCCAAACTCCTGCATTGACAATATGCCATCTGAACCTGCTTTAATTTCATAGAAGTTCATGTTACTGTAGGTGAAAAGGCCCATATAGGGACCTGGATCAGGAGGAGGTACAAGGACTTGGGGTGCGTCCCTGAATGCCCTCTCCATAGCAGGGTTGAGATAATAGTAGGTTTTGGATACAAGATCTTCATTAGCTGGTTTAGTCCCAGCCATCAGAATGACCAACCCCAGCTTAAGGTGTGGTACAAGTGAGGAGACAGCTGAATAGCCGTCGAGATCTCCATCTTTACAGATAATCTCATATCCCAGTTGTTTATACACTTCCCATGGTGTGTCTGTTTGGTAGCTGGTGTCACAGTGCAAAATGGGTGTCAGCATGGTTTCCAGTGTGTCCTCACGAAAACACTTGATGCTTATAAGCCCCCAGGGAGAACCATCATCAGCTTGGCCATGTCAGCCGCAGTAGAGAACACCTGTCCCGAGGGGCGATACCAGCCAAGGTCATTAAGAGGTGTGGGCTGGCCACTTGAGTAAACCACTACTGCCATCTCTCTCTTAATCTTTGTAGTGATGTTAAAGCCGGTATGCTCCATGCCTAATGGTTGGAGGATATTTTTGGATACCCAGCTCTCGTAATCAGTTCCGGTCACCTTGTCAGCCAAGACATGGGGCAGCAGGGAGAAGGCCAGGCTACTGTAATGGCACCTGGGGACACAGAGCAGGGAGGTTATTTGTCTGGCAGTGAGGTCCAATCTTGCCCCTGGAGATTGATAATCTAATCCTAGGCACTTGATTTAATTATTTCTAGTTAATCTAGTGTACACTGACATTTATCTAGCATTTATTCACACATTCACTAGTCATTGTGTCCCATGTGTTTGGTAATTATAACAAGGTGATTGTACTTACTAGACCAATATTATGATCAGTAACATATGCATAGATGCCTAGATAGTTTAACACCTGTGACACCGACACCTACTGTAAGGAAATCAATGTCAGAGTACACGAAACATATAATGAACAAATGCCTTATGAGCTGATACTGAGTCCTTTCTAAGTCATATTAGAGCACAAAAAAAATGCATGCATTGCATAATGTTCTCAGTTTCAGGGTTCAGAAGCACTCTATCACACAATTAGTTATCTTACTTTGTTCTGGGGTCTGCCACAAGAATATCATCCTGCAATAAACCTATTGCCTCATAAGTCTGGCCTTTCCAGAGTAGACTGGTCCCTCTAAGTTGCCTAGGCAGTCCTGCAGGCAATAATATTTCATTATGTTACAGAGTTAACAATGCTCAGAATATTCCTATTACTTTATCACTGAATTAATACTATTAGTTTTTTATATCTATGCAGATTAAGCTGGAAAGTAATACTAACGCCAGATCGCATCTAGTCTGGAGTGTCTTTATTACATAAATTTCTGGTACCTATCCAAAGAGACATTTAAGGATAATTCCAGTCAAATGCTGAATCACAAAACGTATTAGGGCAACCAAGATAATTGTCTATTTAAAATGCAAATTAACCAAATGACACTGAAAATTCAACATATTTCAAATTGCAATAAGTAATCATTCGCTTGCATAATGTGATCAAGGTCAGTTAGCTATTTTGTGTCTAGTGCGACATCTGACTCAAGTTTTATGATCACTTTTATGATCCACTTTATATTTTAGCATTTCCTTTCAACTACCAATCCCAATTCAATGAATCAGTTAATCATCAAACTAAATCGCACAGGTTAGCCCAAACCCTAAACTAAATGTCACAGTGATCTGGCCGCCCATATCTAGATCTTAGTACCTGATAGTTGACTGGCCATCCTCCTGAGAGTGATCGAGGAATGGAATTGTGTTTCGCCATTTCTTGTAAATGCAGCACCATTAGAAAGAGATTTTAGCCCTGTGTCTGTCTCTTTTGGGAACATTTGGTTCTTTATGGTGAACTTCTCGACATACTTTTCTAGCATGTCACCAAGGACTTCACTTTACCTTCCTCCCACAACTTGTATAGCATCAGCGTGGGGAAGATGGTAGATAAAGTGGCAATTCTGGTGTAAAACCATAACAAGCTTTAAGAGAGATGCTACTGTAAATATAGTATTATGTTTATTTTAAAGATATCGGTATGTCAGAAGGCACTGAGCTGGGTACAGACTATCAATATGTATTTTATAAGATGATCTGCAACAGACAATACAAATATGCAAAGCATCTGCATATAAAGAGAATTTCTCGTCTGTCATTTCCTTACCTATAGGCTGTGTACTCGTTTGGTGGTGAAGACCTTGAATCACTCCCATTTCTTCTGCCAAAGTTCTCATTCCACAACACTGAGTCATTATAGACGACAATGCATGAAATTGCTGGTAGTGTTGTTACATCATTGCTGGTCCTCAAAAGAGAATCCACCTATTAAATGTTATGTTATAGACACATGTTATAAACAGTTGATTTTGAGATGTGTCTGCTAAGTACAGTATGCCCTGTAACGCCTTCGTAAAAGCTCTAATCTGAGGTGTGAGTTTTGGTTTATCTCTCTTTTTTTTTTTTTATCTAAAGGAACTTCTTGTGTTTAATATATTTTGGTCTTGCTTTCCTGGGAAGGTCTTCATGAGAGCCAGTTTCATCATGGTGCCTGATGGGTTTTGCAAATGCACTTGACACAATACTGTTCTTGCAAGAACTATTCCAGAACAGCTGACCTTTAAGCAGTATCAATCTGCGACTGACTGTTGTTGTTTTTATTGTTTTTGTTACGTAATTACCTAATGCAATGTCTGTCATTCCATCATTTTGAAAAAAATAAAAAATCCAGTTTTGTTCTATAATGTAGAAATGATAGCAGAATAAATTCTATAATGTAGAAATCCTGCTGCAGAATAAATTCGGGGCCAATCAGACGCCTCCCTCATGGTGTTGCGTGATGGATAAATATCTGCCTGTATTTGAGCAAGGACCACCATGCTTCACTGTGGCTCATCACTCTAAATCCGCTTGGCAACCAAACTGCCTCCTGCTACAGCCAAATTATTCGAATGTTGCTCTACACAAATGGTCAAACACCCTTTATTCCACCAATCAACATGAGTCATTATCATATGACTTACTGTACACCTAGCAAATATTAACAATCCAGGTGACACTATTGGTCTATGCATGTGCTTGTTTTTAACTGGGGGTTGGATTAAACTGAAATATAAGATCTTAATCAAAACTATAACCGTTTCAAGGTGGATTTTATGGGTGGTGATTTCCATCTATATACTGTAGTACAATCGAAAGATGATGTCTCCCTGGGTGTCCCAATACCCCACTTGGAGTTTCACTGATCTTGTGGACATGAATTCATTGAGGAATCTGGCCAAATTATAAGACTTGTTATTTGGAAGATCCCCAAGTCTGTTTGCTCTGTGATACTGTTTTTGTAATACATGCACGCTCCATGCACATAGAGGCGGGAATCGATCCCTGACCCTGGAGGTACAAAGCGACAGTCCTAGCCACTAAGCCACCATGCCGCCTATTTAAGAATACTACAAATAATAATGTATAGTATGTTGCTTTTACATGGTATGAGCTTGGACCGAATAAGTAATCTATGAGACGACATATCAGTTGACCTTGATGAGAAATACTAGCAAAAAATTACAAACAAGAGTGGGTTGATAACTTGCATGTGGTGCTGTGGTTGATGTGGAAGAGGAAGACCGGACTGTGAATAGCAATGGACTACAGGTTGTAACTGTATGCATCGTAAGTAAAGATATTTGCACTATTGTATTACCTGAGTTGTAAGGTATAGGGGTTAAATAGTAAAAATACAGTACACATGACACACTAGGATGAAGTGTTGTATGAAGTATATTATTGTTCAAGGGTATCCATTATAACTTCTGCTTCACAGCTGGACAAACCTTTTCCAGAGCCTCCATTAAGACAGGTATTGAATGCTTCAACGGCACAGGCTCTGAGAAACGCGGGCACAATTTCTCTTCATTCACCTTTTGGACTTTTCTTTCAGCCACTAAAACAGGGCGAGATTGCAGATGTGAGTGAGGTAACTACTGAAAGAAAAAAAATGTGTGTACATAACATACTGTAATGTTGCTAGGGAAAACAAGGACTATGATATATTGGCAAATTTTACTTTGAGACTTGTGTGGCAAATGCCTCATATAATCTACAGCTAATAAAAAAAAACGAATAAAGAAAAAGCTAATAAAAAAACTTTTAAACAGCATTTATAATATGTAATATTTACATATAATATAATATAATATAATATAATATAATATAATATAATATAATATAACCCATGTGCAATTTTTTCCACGGAAGAGTCTTAACGTTGAACGATTTTGCATTTTATGTTTTCTTTGTAACGTGACAAGCATTCTTTTTTTTTTTCTTTTGGCTTATTATCTTCAAGAGTGTGAAACAACACAGGCTGCTAAGAAATTGTTAAAAGCTGTTACCGTATATTATAAGTGATCAAAGGAACCAACTTGGTGCTTGGATGTCCTAAGTTACAGTAATACAAATGGTTAAGAATATGCTGTTTGTTAATTATTTAAAAATGTTGTCAGATGCGTATAAGAGGAATAAAATGTATAGATGTGTAGTTATAGGAAAATAATCACCATTCGTCAGAGTGGTAATGACCCTTACACCCCCCTATCATTAATGGATTTCCTATAACGGCATGCCGAGGAGTGATTCAATCCTTACATTTACACTTTATAAAAGGCTCTTTTATTCTCTTGTTTAAGATTACAGAAAATGTCACTTATTCTAAAATGACATCTAATACCGAAATGCAGTCAGGATTATTGGTCACATTATTCACCCTGGGCTATTATTATTAAATATTCATATGCATTTGCAGCTGTAATGTAATGCAGAGTGAATGTGAAATTGGGTGCATAAGGGTGACTCAGTCATTCATTATAGAGTGATTAAGTTCCCTCCGACAGCCCACCCCAAGTGAATATTAGGCTTTACAGTCCAAAGTACTTAGTGAGCCTCCATGTCAAGCTCTGTGTAATCCTCTGGCTTTCCCCCCAACAAACAATGAGTTAAGCATAAGGAGATTAGAAAGCCAGACTAAATGTATTGAAAAGACCTTTTTTTTTTTTCCAAATGCTATTCTGCAATACTTTATTCTCTTACCTGGTTTGGCCTTGGGAAGCCTGCAGTATACTGCCAAATAAAACATCCAGTCATGATAATAGAGAGGATGAAGCCTAGATTAATCCATGTCAGTTTCGTATTGCAGGTTGGATTTGTCTTCAGGTATAGTGGGTGTGTAAAGTTAAGGAAATCGAGACTATCCAATTAGCATGATCTCATAATGGCTCATGAAAATAAATAAAAAACTAATTTTTTATTAAACGAATAGTGCTGTTTTTATAGTTTCCAAGCTAATAATCAACATACCTTTTTTCAAAGTATACTTTGCCTGAGATGCCGGGGATTCAACCCCATGATGTAAAACTGCTCAGCATCTTCTTTCTATTCCGTTGCTCCATGTAGATATAAGCTACCGTTTGACAAGTAAAATGTGCGGCTTCCATCTGTCCATCAGTCATGTAATCCCAAACTTTCTCGGTCTTCTCACTATCCGCTCTACGTCATAATCTGTTACGTCCTCACACTTTTCACCCAGGAGAGAATCCTATATACAATACAAATGGATTTTGCCCATTCAGTTCACACCTGTATGACTTATTTATTTACGCTTAATAAAAACTTGATTTACTTTGTCTTTATTTTTCTTGTCTAGGCTTAGATAATGACGCCTATAGACTTTGTACATCACTGAAATACAGCATATTAGATATTAAGAAGGAAGTGATGTTGTTGGGTAACTGATAAATTGTGTACAGAACATAAATATTTATACTTTTACATCATTTGTGAATTAAAACCAGAGCATTATTGCTATAGCAGTTTTTCATTTTGCCTGCTGTACCTCACCTTTATGGCTTGTAGTCTAGTTGTATGTAAATGTCTTTCAACAGCTACCAGTTGCTTAATAATGAAACAATCATAATGTAATGCAAGATCATAAGTTCTTAATGCAAGGAGAATGATAAGACAGAGATTCAGGTTGGAAATGCAGCCAAGGCAGCTATTCCCAAACTTAAGGATGCCACAGCCCGAAGTAAAGTCTGAAATTCCCAAGGACAAATACCGTATGTACAGTCTTATGCAAAAGTTTAGGCACCCCTTGATAAATAACAGATTTTGGTGAATAAACGTTTGCACAGTGCCATAATAATGTTTTTTTATTATTATTTATTTATTATAACTTTGTTCAATTTATGACATAAAAAGTAACTATGCACCAATGTTTGCTGAAAATATTTCCAAGAGAGACTGTGTTAACATCTTTTCAATTAAAAACAAAAATCACCAATCTGTTATTTATCAAGGGGTGCCAAAACTTTTGCACAAGACTGTCTATATAAATAAATAGTATTACACATAATTTACATCCAATTGCTTTGTTTTATTGGCTTTTTACTTTTAAAATGTAATTATTAAATCACACATATTTTAAGGATAATGTCACACTTTATTGCAAAACTTTTTTTTTTTTTATGTATTGTGACCTCTCATGGACTACCTGCAGTCCTTTCATGGGCCACAACTGAGGAAACACTTTTCTTCTACATCGATTCCACCCTGACCTTGATCATGAAGAAGAATGGATGAAGAAATAAAATAATCTCATGTGCATGCGAAAATGAAACCTTATTTGGATGTATTTTTGAAAAAAAAAAAAGCATTAAGTGGAGCATTTGATTCTATGTATACAAATTTGCTTGTATTTTTGTATTTGGCATTGTTTAGTATGAGGGTGGCATGACTAACGTGGCACACCTAAGCGCTTTCTTCATATATGAATGTAATAGCTCTTTTATCTCTCGCTCTCTCTGAATACTGAGCTGATCGGGTGTGTACATGGTCAGGAGCAGAACAGAGCAAAGCAATGAGCAAGCTAGAAAGCTGTTATTTAGCTGTTTTCATTATCATTATTATTATTTTTACAATTGACTACCATGCCGATGACACAAGCCTAAATAAAAAGCTCATACGAAATCAGGGTCTGCCCTAATGTACTGCAGAAAAAAAAAAAAGAAAACATGATTTATCTATTCTTTCAGATAAATTGGTTCCCTTTTTTCTTTTACTTCCCCTACAAGCCAAAGGTGTAATCAAAGTGTCAGGTCTGAAATACAATCTGTACTCATTCCTCATATTAGTCACCTGTGCACGTAGGTTTAAATGCACACTTGTCGCTCCTGTTCAATAAACACAACACTGGTATAAATCCTTTGTTTATAACAGATAGCTGGTGGGAACAAAGGAACAAAGATACACAGTGCAAGTATTTAAAAGAAGTAGAGTAATGGCAGGTGGCACGGTGGCGTAGGGGTTAGCGCTGTCGCCTTGCACCTCCAGGTTGCGGGTTCGATTTCCACCATGGACCTGTTTGCATGTTCTCACCCTGCTTGGTGGGTTTCCTTCCAACGACATTCACCAAAACACCCGGTGCCTCACACAGAACCCAGCAGGCCTCCAAAAATAGGTGATTTAAATGTTCTTTTCTAATCATATGACAGATTGCTGTTTTTAAGGGATTTCAGTATATTTGTGATAACTGGGCCTTTTTTTTTTAAATAACATACAGCAAACAGCACTAGAGGGCAGCAGATTCTATTGCATGTTGATGCAGCATGAAACACAAAGAGTCATATATCAGGCAAAGAAATCTGGGTTCAATAATACAGTATTGGAGTTCAATTCATAAATAAGTAATTTATTGAATACTATAGTGAGAAAAAATAATGTTGCAGCCTTTGTGCCTGTTATTTATGGAACGAAACACAACAGTGTGTGCTCACTCACTCACTCACTCTATATAGTGCTTTATCCTGTATACAGGGTCACATGGGGCCTGGAGCCTATCCCAGTAGACTTAGGGCATGAGGTGGGGTACACCCAGGATGGCGTTCCAATCCATTTCAGGGCACACACACTTGCACACATTCAGACACTACGGGAACACCATTTAGCCTAATCTGCATGTCTTTGGACTGTGGGAGGAAACCCACCAAACACGAGAAAACATACAAACTCCATGCACACATATCCAATGCAATCCAATGTAGGTGTAAGGGGCCACAGTGCTAACCACAAAGCCATCATGCCATAGTGAATACTGTTATAGAAAACTAAGCTACATGTGATGTGCCCAGTATTGACCGTTTTCCTTTAGCAGCATGTCATGATGAGTTTTTTTTTTCCTTATCAGTGAATACCGCACTCCTTTTAAACATTTACGGTTACATTTAATGTTGTGTTATATCTACACTAGTATCATAGCAGCTATAAACAGACTCTTTTGTCTCTTGAAAAAAACACACATTGCTTTATCCAGAAGACTTTTGCACGGCAGAAATAATACTGAATGCTATCAAATCTTTTCTGTAAATGTTGATTAAACATCTTCTTATAGAAACATTCAGTGTATTTATTATAAAAAAAATATCTTGGTTAAATAACATGCATTTAAACCCTTTTCTTTATTTACACTTATATTAATTCAATTCAATTTAATGTAATTTTATTTGTATCGCGCTTTTAGCAATTGTCATTGCCACACAATCAAAAGAAATTATGGAAGTTTCTATGAAATGTGAATGTATGAATCAAAATGATAAGATTACATAGCACCTGCCATATAAGTCACCTGACCATCTGGCTGTTACAGAAAATGAATCAACATCTGACCAATCAGAAGTATTGAAAAGATATGAATGACCAAAGCTCAGCAAAGGACATGCACCATCTGTGCTTGTTATAATTACAACGATGCTTTGACCACATTTTCCCATTTTTTATATCCTTAGGGCACTGATTCTTTTGTTGGACCCGTGTGTGATAAATGAGGTGAGCAGCAGAGTTTGTCACCAACCGGGCACTAATACAAACCAGCCATATTTATCTATCACATTTTTAGAGACACTATTTTTTATGTGTGTGTGTGCTGATGACCCTGCCCACCTTAAAGACTCCAGAGCTGTTGTACGGTCTGCTATCTCAGATTCTATTTTCAGGGTTTAGTCCATGCTCCGCATATTAAATTACTCATGAAGTAGTTGTATGTCCTCGAGGCATTTTAGCAGTGTTTAACGAAAAACTGCGTCACAGCCTAAAAATGTCAGAAAGAGCGCCCCCATGTCACCTCTTTGTATAAGGTCAATTTTTCCAATTTACATCAGCAGCATTAGAAGACAAGCAACATCTCACAGTGCGTTAATATCAAAGGCCTGTTGGAGGCAGGTACAGTTGAGCTTGAACGTTACTGTGACACAACCTCCAGTACCAATAGCAACAAGTGATGCTGACGGGATAAATTTGTGTGAATTGTTATGAATTCGCAAGCATAAGGACCATTTCTAATTAGTGAATCAACCAAGAGTCAGGAATAAAATAAATAAATAAATAAAAACCTGTGAACCAGAAGCAAAGCTGATTAATACATGATTATGATTACAATTAGAATTGTACAAAATCTCAAAATGCATCCAGTCTCACAGATCTTCAGTTTGAAAGCCAACATGTTATTAAACAAGACATGATGGATCTTTTGAACTCAAATTTGCCCTGTGATGGATTGGCACCCTGTCCAGGGTTTACCCTGCCTCGTGCCCTGAGTCTCCAGGCATAGGCTCCGGGCCGACCACGACCCTGAATACAGAATAAAGCGGTATAGACGATAAGACGACAATGTTTTTTTTATATTTTGTCTTTTTAAAGTTTTAAAAATGTCTACTTAGTTAATCTTTTATTGGTCTTGCCAGTGCTAGTTTAGAGGTTAAGGCATTGGCCTACTGATCAAAAGGTCCCAGGTTCCAAACCCCCACACCACCACTAAGTAGCCCCCATTGGACCATTGAGTATTGCTCTTAACTCTCAGATGTACAATGGGATGAAATGTAAGTTGCTCTGGATAAGGTTGTCTGCCAAATTTTTTTATTTCCACAAAGGATTATCTGTTAGTTTCATATGGAAGCAGTGTAAAATGCAAATATTATAAGGGGATGAGGTTTATTTCTATTTCTACCTCTCATTATTATTCTAAATATACAGTTCTATGCAAAGGTCTTGAGCCACCCCTTATTTCTACAGATTAAAATAAATGATGCAGATTAAATTAACTAAATGGGATCAAATAAATTACTGTGACAGGCTGCAAAGTTCCTAAAGACACAATTTAAAAACTAGTTGTTTATGTAACAGCCTCAGCAGCAACCTCATTCCCCCACTCGTCTGCTCGAACCACTCAGTATTCAGCATCACCAGTGAACTAATCACCAGCCTGATCATCTCTCATCATCTGTACCCGTTGCACACTGATTCATAAGTCACATGGTGACTTCGTAAGCAAAAGAAACATTCCTCTGAAGCTGGAAAGGTGCAGGGACTTGCCTGAAAATAAGAGTAAAAAAAAACCAAGATGCAAAAATTTATTCAAGAAATCAATTTCTGAACACTACATTAAAAATACAAGAGATTCTGACTCTTTGGAAGCAGACGGTGATTCTGCAGGTGATTGGGCCGATCATCGTTGCTTGCAGCGTTGCATGTGTGTGTGCGCATAGTGAAAATAGTTCAGCTTAAAAACATTGGGGGAAAAAAAAACTGAAATAGTTGCAAGTAACGATGACTGGACCCAAGCACCTTGAGCCATCGCCACCCAGGTACACCAGAAAGACAGCTGGCATTACCATTATAACATAATTTTAGGAAATTTTACGTTTAGACCCCCCCAAAAAAAGCAGCACGCTACAGTACTGTATGTGGTCACTCAATGTGATGTCACTGAACATGAGGTCACTCAATATGATGTCCCAAAGAAAGGTATTAACCACTTTTTGGCGTAAGTTTAAGGCACAGCTGACCCATTTGAAATATCACAAATCCCTCTGCAATTTTACATCCTCAATGTCTTTAGATCAAATAGGCCTGGTTTCGTGGTGATTGAATAAATTCCCTAAGAAGAGTATATCAAAATCCTTTTGGCAAATGAAAAGGAAAATGACACAAAATAACTGACTTCCTGTTGGAAAAAAAAATCCTTAGGAAAACAATAGGGCCCTAAACATACTATGACGACAAAGAGCTGATGTCACGGTGCTTCGGCCCTAAATAATACAGTCATAGTCATAGTCATGTCATCATCATGCTGATGTCATAGTGCTCAAGACTTTTGTGTAGTATAACACAAAACACACAAGGTGTTTGTGTTAACTACTACACAACCCCGCCGCAAATGAATCATTAGAAAATCATTTTGCACTTGCTTTACCGCAACTGAAACCATGTGTTATAGAAGCCATAAAATTGTCCATCTTTAGGCTACTTGAGTATATTCAGTGTGTATATATTATTTAAACACAGAGATGTTCTTCTTTTGCCAGAGTTGATGACTTAAAATTTTCCTTGACCCCTGGCCGCTGTTGGTAGCCTACAGTATATAAGAGCATGTTCGCATGTTAGTGCAGACTGTTTTGCACCACCACATTCCATCATATGACTCAACACTGGAGCTTGCTGTTCCTATGAACACTTGAGTATGAGAGCTGTACTGACATCCAGCCCACCTCTCTAGTCTCCAGGGCTGACATGTGAGCACACCACTGGCACAGCACGCACACACCACATGTATACACACGTACACATCAATAAAAAAAGAGCAGTCCGTCTCTGAGCAAGCCTAATAAATAAATGGATAACCCCAAAAATCATTTCATTTTTTTTTCGTGAACTATTTATATCTATAATATTACAAGTGCAAAAAGAAATACATGGTTTTAAACATGGATTAATCTGTGTTACATGATAGAATGGTCCACTTTCATGGGACAATCCATGACCCACAAGTCAAGACAGATTAGATGATGATTGATGATTGGCTTGCTGGTGGCATATGTGACCTACAATCTGTACTGTGCTCACATTTGAGGACAGGAGGGTCGCTGATCTCTCTGGGCAAAGGTTTCCATGGCAATGACCCCATATCTTGTAGTCTGCTGGTTTCCAGCCCTCACTCATCTTGAGGCTGAATTATTCTAGATTGCTTTATGTCATCTCCATATTCTTCTGCTCTATTTCTTTCTTCCTAGTTTCTCCAACCTTTTGTTCATATTGCTTTGCTGTAGCATATATTTATAACATATATGGTGAGCAATAAGTCTTTCCCTGACTTCAGACATATTTATAAAAATGGCACAAATGGCAAGACCTTATGCTCAACCCAAATATTGTAAATATACTGAATGCTACATCTTACATAGCCTTATAAATGAATGTTCTGGGAAGAAAAATCAACCATGTATGGCCAGTGTCACCCATATGTGCATGTACTGTATACAGTATGCTATATGTGTAATGGTAGAAAAACTGCGGTGTAGAAAAACAAATTGTAAAATGTTTTTGCATTCAGAAATTGTGCTTGTGCAGCGAGGCCCATAAAGATTGTCCATAAAGATTTTTCATCCATGACCTTTTCAGGCCCTAACATGCCCCGAAGCTGACTATGAAATAACACGACTAGACGGAGTAAATGTTTCTGGCCTTTGGGTGCTGGCATGGTTAACAAAACGGACCATGCCAAGTATTAAGGTCTTCACATCTGACTGTTTTCCATCGAAATACCTGACACATAAAGGTCAAAGACCGTGTGAACAGATACAAAGGAGTAGGCCAATTTTCTTCCTCACATCAGTGCTTTGACTTGTCTGTCAGTCTCCTGCAATCCACACTGTGATAAGGACTGAAAGAGGATAAAATGATGATTTAATAGATGATTATGCAACAACTGAATACCCTAATCTTCCCCATCAACCAAAATGATTTTTCTGTTAACCCCAGGTGGCACTGTTGATGCAGAATCTCGACACAAAACGAATTAGTAGTAGTATCCATCAAAGTGTTATAATTGCCTCTAATGATTTTGCCTCAAATTGTGAGGTATTGCAATATTTCTAATGGTTCCACTAAAACTGAAGTTTGTGAAAAAATTCATTATGGTGTAATTTTTGACTTATTATTATTAATGTTACTAAACGCGACCTCTATCATCTAAGGGATATAACACAGGTGCAACTTTCCTTCTGGTTACAAAAGGGCAAGAAATTGGCCCACATCTTTTTTTTCTCCTTTTTTTTTTCTTTTCCTCACCTGCATTGCCACCTCAAGTCATCTTCCAACTCCAACAAACTCCACTTGTGCATAATGCACCAGCAATGATAGCAATCTCTGAATGCCAAATGAACTGCATAAAAACGTCTTTTCACACATGAAACTTGAGGTGCATGGAAAACCCAGAGAGCATTAGGAAAATAAAAGAAGAAGAAAAAATTCAACCAAAGCATTCCATCATTGACTTTTAACAGATAAAACATGTTTTGTATTTGGAATTTACTTAGCCTTTATTATCTTCTTTAGTTTTACTGGCACATAACCTTTCAGAACTTTCCTTTATTATACTTATATTATATTTATTTTCCTTTTTGCTTGCTTTTAATTGTTTCTGAAATGGACTCTCCCCTCCCCACTATCATGAACTACTTTTGTAGAAGTGTGACCTCATCTGTTATCTGAGTTTCCAACGTTATAGAAGGTTTCACGTTTACCTGTGGATCCAGCAGAGATGAAGGACTTATGCACGACATAGTTTCAGTAGGTATAAAAGATGCAAAATTTCTGTTTACCTTAAACAGTAGCATTTTACAGTATTGTATGTTGATATATGATATTTGGTTTCAGTGATATTTGGCAAAAGTTAAGGGTGTCAATTTTTTTTGTTATTTTAGGTAATTTATACAAGATGATCTGATTGTGTTCTTTTATTATGATCTGATACGGGTATTTCTGCACATTTATCTCCCAGGTTTTTAGACTGTTAAACACTGCTGTAATCTGTATTAACAGTAAAGTACCGTAAAACATAAAAGGACCAACATTAAAGTAGTAGTAATTGGTCTCATATTAACTAGTAAAATAAGTTTTAGTAAAGTGAAATCCCCAGAGTTAATATGAGACCAATTACTGTAAGGTGTTAATTTAACTCTCTGGGTGTTAATTTATTCATTCATTTATTGTGTAGCATAAAACAACACATTATTATTATTATTTATTATTATTTATTATTATTTATTATTTGACTAAAACATATACATAAAGTGTGTGCAAACAGTACAAGACACTACAATCACTACGAGAAAAAAAAGATTTATTATAATATAATTGATGGATTATTGGTTCATTTTATTACAAGACATGGTGTTATGGTTTTATCTGGATTAATTGTAATTTTATGTTATTTGTCTGGAACCATGCTATCTTGGCCCAGACCCATTTGAAGGGATTTTTAAGCTTTTAAACAGGTTTTTCTGGATAAATACAGGTAAAATAGTAATAATAAGAAGAATAGTGCTGGACAAAGGCCAGGAAGATCGTGAAGAACCTCAGCCACCCCAACAGTGGACAATTCTCTCTGTTGCAATCTGGAAAGTGATTCCGCTCCCTGAAGACCAACACAGAGAGACCGAGGAGAAACTTCTTCCTGCAGGCTATACGGACACTCAATCACACCACCACATACGACTAAACACTCTGATCTGCTTATACTCATACACCACTCAGCACATTGCACATCAATGCACATTAGCACATTTAAAAGTCATTTGCACATACTTTGCACACTGTAATGCTGTTATGCTCATGACTAGACATTTCCATTTCAATTCCATTTCAATTCTATTTCATTACTTGTACATAAGGTACATTTTATTGCAAAAAAATGTCTATATTTTCTATATTGTACAATTATTATTATTATATTTTGATTTCATATTTTATATTCCTTATTTATTCATACTCTATGTTTCTTTTTTATTACTATATTATTGTTTTATATTCATTATTTGTATTTTTATTGTTTTTTTAAATTTTATTTTTAGGTCCATGGGCAGTTGTAAACATTTCACTGCATATCATATAAAATTAACATTTGAATTTGAATAGTAGTAGTAGTAGTAGTAGGATGGATTAAAATACATTTAAAACGTCAAAAAAAAAAAGGTCAGCAAGGAAATAATATGAATGAAAAATGAAAAAAAAAGCATATTGATATCTTTAAGTATTATTCTTAAGAACAACAACAATTTATTATTATTATTATTATTATTATTATTGTTGTTGTTGTTGTTGTTAGTTTTTTTATAATAATAATAACAACATTATTACAACAACAACAATAATCCAATAATAATTTTAAATAAAAAAAAACTAGTTATAGTATAGTATAGTACATAGTCATTATAGTTATATGGGAGTAGGTTAACAACAATAACAATAAAAATCATCATCATCATCATCATCATTTATTGAGATGGAGTGATCAGTGTGTTAAACAGAGCTACCCACCAGCCAGACACCCCTCCCCCTCCCCCTTTGTCTGTCTTTGATTGGTTTCTCCCGAACTTACCGCGTGTGTATGTGTGTATGTGTGTGTGTACGCGCGCTCGCTCGCTCGCTCGCGCACGCTGCCTCTCAGTGTGTGCTGTGGCCGCCTGTCTGTGTGCGCGCGGCGCGGTTACAGATGGGCCAGCGGATTGATCGTGAATGAACAGCGCGGCTCCTCGCAGTCAGATGGCCCCTGTGATGGCACTTCTACACATTCTACACATTCTCGCCTTATTATTATGGATAACGCCACCTATCCGGGCTGTAGAAGGTGAGTGCAGATCAGATATGATCTCTGTGACAACGTGTGCTTTGCTTTGAATTGTGTACCAGTGCCAGGCTGTGTGTGTGTGTGTGTGTGTGAGAGATGGTCGGCTCCGCCGTTGTCCTGAACACACAGGGTTAGAGGGAATAGTAACGTGTTGTTTTGTTGCTTGTGCTTTATTAATGTATGGTGCGCTTTTGTGTCGCCTCTTTTTGTTTCTTGCAGGTGCAAATGAACAGCTGCCAGAAACATGAAAAAAAAAAAAAAACCTTATTCTTTATTTGGCTCTGAAATTGCCTTTTTGTTATTGCCACGAGCCAGTAACCTCATGCGCTTTAAGCACTAATAATGTACTACTGTAGATATATTGTGTTTCCTTTTGTGTTTGATTTATTTTATTACTTAATACTTAATACCCAAGTATATACAAGAGTAACTGTGGGGGTTTTTGCAAAAAAAAAAAAGAAATTTTTATTATTGGTTAAAAGGTTAAAGCTCAATTTCAGCTTTGGATCTAAATGTATATCTACATTTGGACTTTTAAGCTGCACAGAGATTACTCTGGAAACTTCTGGAATATGTGCTACATCCCAAACTGCATACTAATGTACTGCATCGTATGTCAGAATTCTAAACCTTAAACTCACCCAAGTTTAGGTCCTATAGGTCACCTCGTACCAAAGTCTGCCATAAAACTGTTATGTTGGCTGATTTCTTCCATCTACACACTGATTGTGTTTGTCTTGCAGGACCACACAATCCACTGTAACAGTAACTTCACAAAAGAAATTCCCTGGTCCTTAATTGGACTTAGCCAAGAAAAATGTCAAAGCTTATGCTGGGAATAAAAAGTTTTTAAAAAGCATTTTTTTCATATTTATAGGTGGCACGGTGGTGTAGGTGATAGCACTATAGCATTGCACCTCCTGGGTCAAGGGTTCGTATCCCATCTCAGGTCTGTGTGCATGGAGTTTGCATGTTCTTCTCTGCTTGGTTGGTTTCCTCCAGGTTTCTTCCCACAGTTCAAAGACATGCAGATTAGGATGATTGGCATTCCCAAATTGCCCATAGTCATGCCCTAAGTCTCCCGGGATAGGCTCCAGGTCCCCCATGACCCTGTATACAGGATAAGCAGTATAGAAGATGAATGAGTGATTGAATGATTATTACTGTTAATATGAAAAAAAAAAACATGACATGCTTTCTTCCATCTTTTATGTATGAAAAAACCATCAAAAAGTAGCCTTTGTTTTTTTTTTTTAACCTCATGAACACTACTCTCAAAATCCATCCTGATCGGTGGTGTGACCATATTAGGAGATCGATCTCTTGCCAGGGGGTGGGGTTATAATTAGCATTAGATCATGGCACCCAGTCTCTACTCAAATACATTAGGAAGTGGACACCTGAGTCTGAAATAAAATGAAAAACAAAGTAAAGTCATCCCTAAATGAGAGCAGGAACATTACATTTTCCCAAAAAAGAAAACTGTCACTACATCTGCTGGAAGAATAGATACAGTCCACAAATGTGGTGTGGAAGTGTGCATGAGGTTTACAAGGACAGTGACGTCTGCACGTCTAATCTAGTGCCATTGTTAAAAGCCATAAATAGGTCATCGTTTCTTTTTTTTTTTTCATTTCATATTCTTATGACTTCAAATCACATCCTCATGGTAGTTGATATTCTGTGCCTGAACAACATAAATCATAACGTCAGGTAGAATTCAATTTTACTGTCATCCCAGCCGTATACTGTACATACAGTATTCAGTGCAGTATATTACACTGGACTGCAAAGAGCATAATAAAGCTAGGTTAAAGGAAAATCTGAGAAATCGGGAAAATCTTTTATAGCCAAGACTATAAAGCGATCATGAGCAATACCATAGAAAGTCGTTTTCACTACCACGGTGCATATACAAGACAGATTTTTACTATTTTTATACCTGTTGCTCATGACACTATGAGCGCATTCACTTTATTACAACCACATCAGTGCAAGCTGAGTTCCTTTCACTTTTATGGAAGTACCCTTTAAACTCAGGTTTTATTTCAGACCCAAAAATCTTTAGGCATAATCGCAAATCAGTGCTGAGGTCGGTGATTGTTCTGCAGTTAATAATGCTTATGTAATGTGGTTATGTAGAAGTCAATTGGTTAAATTACACATTTATGTGTTAGGCCTAGATAAAGACTGGCCAAATGAATAAGAATGTGGAGGCTGATGATGACTCAGTTTGGAATGATTATTTTTCACTTTTCACATGAAATATTAAAGGAAAAACTATTTTTTTAATATGCTTGTGATTTTAACATGCTAATTTCACTGTGTATAGTATTTCTAATAAATCATTGCAGCAGTCTTAATATGCATTGACTAAACCCCAACCCAAGACTTTTACCCTGATTATACTGTAATCCTAATTACCCGTCAAGCTGATTGTGTAGATTTTTGGTCCAATCAAATCCAGCGGTGCACTGATAATCACAAAAAGTATGAGTGAGCATGGCGTCTAATCTAGAGTATGATTTTTTTTAGGACGTTTGGATGTAACTTATTTTAGTTTGCTGGGCAAATCCGGTCGAATGTTATGAATAAGCAATGAGTGCAAAAAAAATAACTGTACAACAATCTGGTTTCAGATTGTCTGCACAGTCAATACTGAGCACGTCTTCACATGTCTGAACTCACCCACTTGATATCTAATTTTTAAGATGCATAATGGTACAATCAAGGATAGCTGAGTGCTGTGGCTTTTTTGTGTCTGTCCTGAACACTTTATTTAGTTTAGTGTTTAGCAGTAAACTCAATTGGATAATGTGTGAGCAGTATAATTAGGAAATAGTTTCAAAACCATGCCTATGTGGTGTCCAGTGCTTTCAGAGGTCTGATGGAAACTAGTTTAGTGCACCGAGGCTCAATGTAGCGTCTTATGTGCATGTCTTTTGAATCAGTCACAAAGCTAAAGGCTTTGTCCAAAACTGATGAGTAAGAATGAATAATCAATTCTGGTAATCTCTCTATTAGTGTACTATGCTGTGGTAAATTGTCCAGTCATTCAAATGAACTCATGTAGGTTAGATGCTCAACTAGATTTCCTTGTACAGTAGTCATTAAAGTGGCAGTTTATTATAATTCTTTTTAAAAATGGAATTTTAAGGCAAGGTTTCCAGTAACTACAGTGATGATGTTAAGGATGTCTTGGAGATGCAAGAGTGAATAACCCTTATAGGCTGAAATGTTAACGAATGGGATACCTGTACACTAGGAATGAAAGATTGGACAAAGATATTGTATCATGATACTTCCACCATATACAGTATGTATCACAATTTATATAGTTTTATATAGACTGAGACAGACATATTTGGTTCTTTTCATGGTTGCCATTTTTATTTTAATTCACATTCACATGCGTTGTTGAAAGCACCTAAGGTTTGGTTATGATCTTAAATCAGTATTTTTAACCTCAAATTGTCTTTCTTCATATTTCTGTGCTGTAAATAGCATAAACACTGCATCAAAGATACTCAATGAAAATGCTGCACTATGTATTTTAGAGCTTAGATTCGAGTAGATTATAGTTTTTACCGGTAAAGACATGCTATCAGAATCTTACAATGGTTGTTAAAGATGTGCATGGAAAATAATGGAAAGCTACAGTGTGTACTGTAAATGTCACACCTTAAATGATACAGATTTTGCTTTATTATCTAAAACAATATAAGAACTATAATATATTTTTATTTGAATCAACTCTGCAAACGATGGGCCTTTTTTCATTTCTTTTATTTAAAAAAAGAAATGAATGAATAGATAAATGCTTATGTTGTGAATGCACACCTGGATGATGGCAGTGAAGTCACATGATGTCTGGCAATGCTGACTCCATATGTGACGTGTGTCGAGCATCGTTCTCGGCCTGCTGCTCTCTCCCGTCCTGCTGTGTTAGTCGCTGGCGCTGACCCCCCCCGAAAAGCTCCTCTGACAATTTTCCTTTATGTAAGCAGGACAAACCTAACCGATTTCAGCCACGTCAGAAGCCATCAGCTTGGCAAGCCCCGTCTGGCCTGCACAGAGAAAATCAAATGTGCTGCCGCTGCCTCCTTTGTTTGCCTCGCCATTTCAAAATAATCAAGCGCGAATTCAGCTTGTAATTATCCAAGCTGTTGTGAGTGTGTACGCGCTCGTGTTCTGTCTAGAGATGTGTAATGTTAATGTCTGATTGGAATTTGATGTTGCTGTAAAGCCTTAGAGAATCGAAATGGCTTCTCTTTAAAATAAGGGAGTTTTGTCTGCAGGCTTAGCAGGGGTCAGATTGGTGAAATTATCAGGTATTCAAGAGGGACTTGCCAACTCCTTGACAGCTTAATTATCCCTCAGCCGCCTCAGTTTTGTTTAATGTGTCAATTTGGATGAAATTGGGCAATGAATTTGGACTGTCTTTTCAGTGTGGCTTATATTGTGCAACTAATTTGCTGAAAAGATGTTTTTTTTTCCCCTAAATAAGTGACTTATTTGAAGCAGATATAAAATATCCCGAGGCAAAAACTGAATTTATATACATCATGCAGTGTCGGACTATTATTGCTCTTTACCTCAAAGCTGTGTTTGAGCATGCTTCAAAGAATGTTGATTTCATCTTTATTTTAGGAATGTCTGGAAAGGGTGAAATTTGTTGAAAAAAATGTCATAGATATCATAGCTGTAGAAATGATACTTGAGAGAATACTTTGAAAGAATATGTAGAATTCTCAGACCGCTCACATAATACCCAAACACTCCAGCCTTCTATCCCACTATTAGTTGCATTTGCTGAGATGGATTGGCACCTCGTCCAGTGCGTACCCCGCCTTGTGCTCTAAGTCTCCTGGGATAGGTTCCAGACCCCCCGCCTCCCTGTATACAGAATAAAGCGGTATAGATTGACTGAGTGAGTGATAGTTGGATCTGTAGTTATAAAAATTTATAAATATTTGAAAATATTTTATTATACTAAATATATAATATATATCAGACATTTAATTTAACTTGACAGTAAATACTAAAATAAATTAATATACAAAAAGAATCAAGCACAGAGGAATTCGGCCAAAGCACAGTACTGTGGGATGGGGGATTCTAGTGTAGTTCAAAAAAGACAAGCAGATATAAATCTCAAACTAGTTGTTTTTAAATGAAGGAACACCTTTGCATAATAAAGCTGTTGCCTTTCTTGTGCTTGAAATCAAAGTGGTCACTTAAATAGAGCCAGGGATTTGGTTCTTGAGAATTTTATGGCATTTTTCTGCATCACTAGCATCTGTTTTGTCCGTCTCCATCGTTCTTGTGAATTTAGCGTGTTTGTTCTCCCCGCCCATCCATCAATCAATCAATCAGTGCAGAGGTTTTCGGGGTGCAATTTTCTGCATTATTTTTTATTATTTTTCATTTCCATTCATTCATTTTTTACTCAGTAGTGAATATGATTTAAAATATAGTGAAGTACAATACTTCAAACAAAACATACTTAAGTAAAAGTAAACTTACTAATTTTGAAAACTACTTTAAAAAGTAGAAGTACACAAAAACTTCTCAATTACAGTAACTTGAGTAAATGTAATTAGTTACTTTCCACATCTGACAAGTATTGATACTAAAATTGGTATAAGCTTCTAAAAGCATATGACCTGTAAAAATTTTTGCTTATATTGGTTTTTGGTAAAAGCTTCAAAAGCAAAAAGAGGTGTCATGTCCGTAACCATGTCAAATTCATGTTGCAATATCTTAACAATTTAGCATTTAGAATAATACACTAATTCACGTTTATGTCTTTTTATGTGAAATCTAAATTGGCCAAGTTTCATCTGAATGACAATTAAGATCATTGAAAGTTAAAAAAAAAAACACTACATGAAAGGGCATGAAATTGTGTTTCTTTTTATCTGATAAAAATACAAATGTATATGCATATTTACAGAAATCAAAGCATAGATCGGGAGAAGTGTTATGAAAAATGGTGTTATATGATTCTATCTGAAAATTTACTTTTTTACCTAGGTGGCACTTAAACACCAATACAATGTTTTGCCAGTTTGCATTTGTATTATAAAGTTGATTTGAAGTTGATTATATCTACGAAATTCAACTGCATATACGTTTTGTAAATAAAGCATCTAAATTAGTTTCACAACTTTTATATCCAAATCCTATTGCCATAACTGTCATACTAAAGGAAATGTGCCTCTGTCGCTTTGTCTTCTGTTAACAGGATCATGTTTGATCCAAAATTTGACCCAGAAGCTTTTGTTCCAAGGAGAGTTGTGCAAAAGTGTAAGAGTTCCCTGAGCTAAATATGCACTAGTCAGAGTGATTAAAAATCAGATGAAAAGTTAATTTGCTTCTATGGCCTGAAGCTACTAATCTACTCACACATCCACTGAGGCGCTGATGTGATTTGCAAATGGATATGGATATTTTAAAGACCATCAGCCTTTGAATGAAATATCACTCATTATAGCTGCGTGGTGTACTCCCGAAACGTGTGCTCATTTTAAAAGGTGTAATACAGGATGCGATTCTAATCCAGTATACTTTTTGTCAAGTTCAGCTAAAATCTCATCACTGTCTGCTTGCCGTCCGTTCTGTGTGTGGGCTGGAAAAAGGTCTAGTGTTCATACACTGCCCTGACTCTGTAAATGTTAAGCAAACAACGTGGTGCAGAGCACTCCACACAACTCTATTCCAGCCAGTCAACAACAAGGAGGGGTGTTTGTGCTTGTGCACAGAATGGATGGACTAGGAAATGAGGAAAGGGGACAGTGAAAGCAAGCGCAGTGATAAATCTGGCACATACTAACATGCTGGGCTCCACACATTGTCAAAAAGGAGAGACAGCCAAGAAAGAGTCAAAGAGGAGAAGGTCTGAAGAGGAATAATTAAAAATGAGGCTCTATGAACAGGCAAGTTTTGTTGAGGTTTCTCAATAATGGAGGGAAAAAGAATGCAGACATCGCACTGGGGTAACACTAGTTTTTCTGTTCCACACATAACCAGTAGGTCAGTATTGTCTTGTTTCATTTGCTAATGTTTGTAATAAGTCATCTTAACTGGTTGTGTCACATTTATGTATCAGTTAGCATTTGCTCATGGACATTCAGCAAGTTCTAGCCAGCCAAGATGTTGCTAGTCTTTTGGCTGCTCCTGTCGTGGTGTCGCAGCAGCGGACCATCCAATCCACACACAACTTGACAACACATGCCCTTTCTGACACAGCCTTCTTATTTTATTCGGGATTGGAATTGGCACTGCACCCAGTGGCTGGGGTTTAAGCATTAGGTAGGAATTGAACCCGGGCCCTCCGTCTGCTGGCAGGCAAGTTGCGCATGGCTGACCCACCGACCCCCAAGATATAATTTTATTATAATTTTAGCTATAGTGCTAGGAGAGTTGTGAGTATGGAGCTGGTATGCTAGCTCTAGGAGACTGTCATCCTCTCACGTGGTTGCGTCGAGTGAGAAACCGTGATATGGACGACCTGATGAACATTTATTATTTGATTTTTGACCACTGTAAAGGACATTTACAATTATATTTGCAGATTACATCTACAATTATACTATTAATGGCAACCACTAGCTTATGGGACCCCTCACAACTTTTACCTCTGCACATGAACATTGGGTTTTCAGATTAAAAACCATACTGCTTATTATTTTTAACACCACCACTCTTACATGCTAACTTTGCAGCAGCAACTGTAGTGACAATTTGGTATCCCAGAACCTAGCTAATGTTAGATAAGTTATTTGCTGTGTTATTAATCCATCTATTTCATGGTGTTTGACCATACAATGTTTGTGAAAGGCTTATAGCCAGGAAGACTCATACATCATTCAACACGATATGCTAGCTAATGCTACCATTCATGTTAGCTTAGCTCCAAAATTAGTCAGTCATTGTAGCTTCATCAAAACTATCCCTTACACAATTATTCCTTACACAACACAACTACATCCTGTTAGGTTTTACTCCATTTTGTTTTGGGTGACATGGTTGTGTGCTTACATGCTGTTCATTTAAGTGACTCTTATATTAATATTAGTTAGCTAGCACAGTTGTTTGGGGCATTTGTATTTGTTTGGGGCTGGTTTTGATTCAACATTTAAACTCAGAAGCCAAATTCTTTCTTCAGAATCATTTATATTTCGGAATTATATTTACTGGTTGGTATGAAGCTCCTAAATAGTCATGGAAGTAAAAAAAAAAAAAAAGTAGATAAAATTCTACCAGAGTGACTCATCTGTGTCATTCTTCAGCTGTTAGACAAACTGTTACAGTGACCAAATAATCCTCATCTTCAACAACATATCTTAATTTAAAAATAACTAAAATTACTTGTCAATGTGTTTAGACTTAAATTGATGCTGATTTAATAATAAACATGAATTGTAGGACTTTAGCTAAACTGTGCTAAAAACATGATGACTCAAGTCCTGCCTTAGACTCTAAGATTGGCTTGCATTTTATGCAGTTATGACCAGTCATAGATATGACCAAATTCTTATGCTAAGTTGTGAGACAGAAGGCATGCTTTGCTGGAAAGTACAGCATAATAAACCTAATTAGCGTTTTCAGTTGCATTAGCAAAGTGTGCATGATTAATGGCAGTCATATTTAAAAAACACTTAAAATGAAACATACTGTAAACGTGCATGTACAGTACATGCTCCAGGACTCAGACCAATCTTATATGAGACATAATTCTTGTAGCTAGATGGTTTCCAGTTACAAGAATTCTATAGTTATAAGAATCCAGAACGGGATGTGGATTACAGGATATATAATATTTATAATTACATCTATGTATCGTTATTTAACATTACTTCAGGATAATTAAAGTAATGTTAGATTAGAGCCAGATTGTCGAGGCTATCACTACAGTATATGAATATATCACATAAAACACATCTTGTGGTTAATACACTTTTTGAATCAGTTAAATTCATTTTGACAGTTACTCGAATAATAAAATGCATTTACAGATTAGGGTTGTTTATCATACTTAGTCTGCTTACAATCCACATCCTGTCCTGTCATCTTTAGTTTCAGGAGAGCTCTGTCACAAAACTGATCACTGTTGTTCTAAAACTCTTTCGGCATGAACTCTTCTATGTTCACGAGCGTTTCACAAGCGCTTACACACACACACACACACACACACACACACACACACACACACAGCGGATGTGTGCGAGTGGAGAGGCAGGGCTATTCACAGATGGGTTTGTGTGTTTGTGTGTGAAAGAGAGGCTGAGCAAATCAATGCTCTGTGTACAATTAATTAAGGATTAACCCATTTTAAATAATTAAACAGTAGGAATTGAATTTGTGGAGGTCAATGTTGATAGGGTGGCAGCCAACACATATAAATCAGCGTGATACACTACGGCTTGGCAATATGGGATACACTGGCTTGTGCTCCTAGAACTGTGTAGCTCTTCAAACCCAGAGCATTCTAACCCTAACCCTGGGTTGTTTCCATGAGCAAAATAAAAATATAATAATAATAAAATAAATAATAATAAATAATAATAATAGTAATGTGCTTTTTCAGAGTTCTGCATTTTTTCAACGTCATTCCCATATTCCAGGATTGGTAAAATTTTCACGTTATAAAAGTAATGATAACTTTCATTCTACCTGTCATATCTGAAAACCCCAATGCACAGTTTGATGTCTGATTTTTCCCGTTAACACACACTGGCAAGGCCTCCATATATATTTCAACCTTTAATTAAACTTAAACTGGGTGCTAAATTTACAACACTGTTTAACCATTCATAATGGATTTCCTAACCTTAACCTTTTAATTATTAATTATAATTTATTAACCAATAAGGTTTATTTTTCATCTATTGAGAATCTCGACAACCTGGCTATAATCTAACATTAGCTTGGTTATCTTTACTTGACAAGCTCAATACATGCTTCCAAACAATCAATCCAAACACATCCAAACAATTAATTCAAAGATATGATGTTCGAAATTGTATAGGAGTTAGTCTTCTCATATTGACTGTTGTTATACGGAATATACTAACTAGCATCCATGTTGTAAAAAATGATGTCCCTTTTATACAGTATGTAGTTTTTCTTCTCATAGGGGCTCAGTAGGTTAGCTACCATCTACAAGAAGTGCTGCCAGAATCAGAAGAAAAAAAAAATTCCTCTGAAACGTTCTATTTGAAACTTAAATTCTTTATTACATTATAAATTTTACTTAATAACTAATGTTTTATTGTTAGCATCACTATTACATCACTATCTCAGCCAGTGCCCAAACCCCAGACAAAACCCAGATAAAATGGGAGGGTTGTGTCAGGTAGAGCATCCGGCGTGAAACCTGACCCAAGCTTGTATCTGCGGACCAAGTGTCTGCTGTGGCGACCCCTTGCCGAAAGACCAACAACATATGTTAACATCTCGAAAAATATCAAAATATGTCTTTGTCTATTAATATCCCTATTAATATGATTAATTTTTTTCTGTTGCATGTCTTAATGTTTACTTAGTCTTGTTTGTATTTTTACATCATGATTTTTATTCTCTCTCTTTATGGGATCTCATTACTATGAAGCACTAGCGTTAGTACCCATCATAGACGACTACAGCGTTCAAAATAAGCTGATTAACTTTAATGTAATTGGTGATATTATTAAATCTCATGTACATGTCTTCCTGTACAGCAGAACTCTCTGCCTAACTTATTAATACATTATGTAAGGTTGAGTATGTTACACAACATGTTTACGCTAAGTTGTACTTCTTTCGTTGTCAGGTAAATACACCCGCTGTTTGACTGTTCATAACATCACTTTTACTCAACATTTTGATGTAAGTGGCTAACACTCAGTTTACACTCCCTCACCTCAGACTGCTATGGATATGTTTGCTCTAATTACCCGTGTTCTATCTCATTGTGGCGTTCCACATCACTGCATTAATTAGCACCACGGGTTCGGAGCATATGAGACAAACACGCAGGAAGAAAAAACATATCATAATCTGTCTATAAATCTTTGAAGATTTGAACTTAAAAAATTAAATTTTTTTTAAAAAAGTAAAAAAAGTTGATTGTACAGTGTGACTGCTTGTTTTACTCTGTATGCGACCACACATTATTGAATCTGAATCTTGACTCTGAGTGTGAATCACTACTATAATACATGATTTCACGGTGACCAACAAGTAATTTTTTTTTCTATTAATGCAACATGAATTCTCTGAAAAAAAAAAATCAGATTCTATTTTCTTCAGGACTAATTTCAGAGTGATCGTCATCTAAAAAAAATGCATTTGTCGAGGCTAAACACGCAGGAAGAATAAACATATCATGATCTGTCTATAAATCTTTGAAGATTTGAATTTTAGTTACATACCTCTTTTTGAAGTAAGCCATGCTTAGTTAGAAGAGTATGAAGTATAAATATAAACCTAATATAAAGCTAATGGCTTTTGGGTGTTTAACAGGTTAATATTTTATCCTGAGTTTGACATTGAACTAATGGCTTAACAATAATGATTATGATGACAACTCTGATCCAATCAATGGCCATTATTCCTCAGGAGGACTCATTTCCTCTGGTTAAAAAAATATTTTAAGCTTTGGGAAATTTGACACACACCTGATGAATATTTCTGATAGGATCTCAGGAAGGAAACGTTAGTTTTGCAAATGTACTTACGTTTTTCTTTTCATGCACTGAACAATGGCTCAGAAAGGGGTTTGACAGCAGTTTGTACGCAGCAGTACAGATTTCCTTCAGTGATGGTGATGACACTTCCCATGCACGCTGACAAGCGAGGAAAGTGCGGGCAGGAAACTAGGCTTTGTTACATTTAAAAGTCTCAGATTTGTATCTTCATTAAATGCATTTTAAAATGCAGTATTCAGTGTTGAATAGAAAATAGTGTTCATTAAGACTGGATATTGATCAGCATTGACTGTTTCAATACTGACTTTGGAAAAGTCTATAAAATGCAAGAAAGTGTGGTTTTTGTGCTTTGAGAACCTTGACCTATGACAGAAAATAATGTTTTTAGAACATTTGTATAATATTATGGACCATGTGATCAAAAAGAAATGGCAATAACAATAGCAACAACAGCATCACGAGCAATATTTTTATATAGCGACTCAGTATGATTTGCCTTTAAATGCATATAAGGATAGAAGAAAATACAATATTAAACATTTTGATTAAACAACAACAACAAAAAAAACAGATAAGATAAGACAGCAATTAAATATATACAGTCGTGGCCAAAAGTTTTGAGAATTACATAAATATTGGAAATTGGAAAAGTTGCTGCTTAAGTTTTTATAATAGCAATTTGCATATACTCCAGAATGTTATGAAGAGTGATCAGATGAATTGCATAGTCCTTCTTTGCCATGAAAATTAACTTTCCACTGCATTTCATTGCTGTCATTAAAGGACCTGCTGAGATCATTTCAGTAATTGTCTTGTTAACTCAGGTGAGAATGTTGACGAGCACAAGGCTGGAGATCATTATGTCAGGCTGATTGGGTTAGAATGGCAGACTTGACATGTTAAAGGTCAAGGCTGATGCTTGAAATCATTGTTCTTTCATTGTTAACCATGGTGACCTGAAAAGAAACGCTGCAGCCATCATTGTGTTGCATAAAAATGGCTTCACAGGCAAGGATATTGTGGCTACTAAGATTGCACCTAAATCAACAATTTATAGAATCATGAAGAACTTCAAGGAAAGAGGTTCAATTCTTGTTAAGAAGGCTTCAGGGCATCCAAGAAAGTCCGGCAAGCGCCAGGATCGTCTCCTAAAGAGGATTCAGCTGCGGGATCGGAGTGCCACCAGTGCAGAGCTGCTCAGGAATGGCAGCAGGCAGATGTGAGCGCATCTGCACGCACAGTGAGGCGAAGACTTTTGGAACATGGCCTGGTGTCAAGAAGGGCAGCAAAGAAGCCACTTCTCTCCAAAAAAAAACATCAGGGACAGATTGATCTTCTGCAAAAAGTATGGCGACTGGACTGCTGAGGACTGGGGCAAAGTCATATTCTCGGGTGAAGCCTCTTTACGATTGTTTGGGGCATCTGGAAAAAGGCTTGTCCGGAGAAGAAAAGGTGAGCGCTACCATCAGTCCTGTGTCATGCCAACAGTAAAGCATCCTGACACCATTCATGTGTGGGGTTGCTTCTCATCCAAGGGAGTGGGCTCACTCACAATTTTGCCCAAAAACACAGCCATGAATAAAGAATGGTACTAAAACACTCTCCAACAGCAACTTCTTCCAACAATCCAACAACAGTTTGGTGAAGAACAATGCATTTTCCAGCACGATGGAGCACCGTGCCATAAGGCAAAAGTGATAAGTGGCTCGGGGACCAAAACGTTGAAATTTTGGGTTCACGGCCTGGAAACTCCCCAGATCTTAATCCCATTGAGAACTTGTGGTCAATCCTCAAGAGGCTGGTGGACAAACAAAAACGCACTAATTCTGACAAACTCCAAGAAGTGATTATGAAAGAATGGGTTGCTATCAGTCAGGATTTGGCCCAGAAGTTGATTGAGAGCAGCCCAGTCGAATTGCAGAGGTGCTGAAAAAGAAGTGCCAACACTGCAAATACTGACTCTCTGCATAAATGTCATGTAATTGTCGATAAAAGCCTTTGAAATGTATGAAGTGCTTGTAATTATATTTTAGTACATCACAGAAACAACTGAAACAAAGATCTAAAAGCAGTTTAGCAGCAAACTTTGTGAAAACTAATATTTGTGTCATTCTCAAAACTTTCGGCCACGAAGTACAGTACAGTATATTGCCAAGACAATGCAGGACTTTTTGGAGCAGTTGATTTTGTCACAGTCAAGCTTATTACCAGATGTATCAAAATGAACAATATAATGACATAAAATTTTTATTAAATTGAATTAATAAGGGCTCTCGTGTGGTTCAGTGGAAACACGAGACTGTAAGTTTGATTTCTCGGTGATGTTAAAGCCATCTGTAGCTGTTAAAGACAGCAGATTGGCTGCCCTCTCTCAGAGGTGTGTATACGTTTATATATGTATATGTGTATATATATCGCTGCATAATAATAATAATTGTAATTACAAAAATAATAGAAAAAAAGATATACAAAATTATTATGTTTTCATTACAGTATTTTTGTAATTATAATTATAAATATTACTATTAAGTAATATAAATATAGCATTTTTGTCTTACAGTGAAAAAATTCTTCTGTCATTTGTGTATGTGAATAACTCGGACATTTCCTCCTTAGACCTAGTGAAAAGTTATGTGTTGAATAGACTGTACAGCGTTTTGTTCTCTTTATTTCTGTCCAGCATTCCAACCACTGATGTACTGAAGTGAATAAGGGAGTAAAGCCTGCAGAATGTCTTCACTGTGTGTACTGCAAAGGCAGGTTGTAACTCAGGGTCTGTCAAAATTTCTAGACTTTTCAGAGTTGTATAACACGCAGTGATTTTTTTTTCGTGCTGCATATTTTCAGCCTTTATGAATATAAAATGTAAGGTTTAAAGAATGTACTGTACATTACATGTTCTTTCTGTAACCATCATTGCTACTTACTGTATCTGAATCCCTAAAGTTGCTTTAAATATAGAGAACAGTCATTCTTATAATATACAGTTTATCATATCTTTTCATGTTACTGTATACTTTCTAACTTGTAATACCTGTAGAGTGTTTTGGATTCTGTAAAGCTGCTTGGTGACCATATGACCATTGTTCATAGAAGTATATAAATAAAACTGAAGTGTATTTAATTGAATCGAATTAGGGGAACTTTTCAATAGGATGAAAAGTAAGAAGTTGATTGTACAGTGTAACTGCTTGTTTTACTCTGCATATGATCACACATTATTGAATCTGAATCTTGTCTCTGATTGTGAATCACTACTAGAAAACATGATTCAAGAAGCAAAGTTCCACGGTGACCAACAAACACATTTTTTTTCTATTAATGCAACATGAATTCCCTGGCAAAAGAAATTTTCTTCAGGACTAATTTCAGAATGATCGTCATCTAAAAAAAATGCATTTGCTACATTTGAGTTGTTTCTCACATTTGCATATTTAACCACGCTGAGTGAGTCATGGCGGCTGAGTATTTCAGCATGTTACAGCATCCTACCCATGGCAGGAGTGATAGAACTGGAGCACAGAGGATTAATGGACACTGTCCCGTTTTTTTTTTTTTTTTTTAAATCAGTTCTCTGTACAGTCCGGTTGGGTCCACACGGGACCGCGGTGAGCCCCTCTAGCGCAGGGAACACAACACTGACCTTTGACTAGTGCATGTTTTATATGTCTCACTGGATCTCCCTAACATGGATGTAGCCATGAATTTATGTCAGTGGGAGATTGGGACAATGCTTAAAAAAAAATCCTGGCACTATACATACAGTATGTAGTACAATGAAATCCATAGGTGTGATGCGCTTATATGTTATTGTGGTATTAATTGATTCTGTTAACTGAACTATGAAATAGAGTTCCATTATAAATGATTAAAGCAACATGCTGGTAATAAGAGACAATGGCATTTTATGTCATAAAACCAGAACTAAGTACCCATTCCTCAGCAGTAGAAACTAATACTAAGAATCTGTTATGGTGATATTCCTGAGCTAGCTGGCTTTTAAAATGAATGGATTAATACATAAATTAGGCGGCATGGTGGTGGACCTCCAGGGTCAAGGGGTTAGATTCCTGTCTTTGAGTCTGTGTGCGCTTGAGTGGGTTTCCTTCGGGTACTCTGGTTAAGTCCAACAGTCCATAGACATAATTTGTGTTCCTATGCTGTGTGAATAAGTGTGTGTTTTGAGATACAGTAGATTGGACTGGTGCCCTGCCTCTTGCCTGAACTCTTGGGATAGGCTCCAGGCCTTCCGTCACCTGTACATGATGAGCAGAATAGAAGATGGATAATTGAATAAATAAAGTGCAAGATTCTGGTTGGTTAACTCATTGGCTAATCCCCAAAACAGGTGGAAATTCCGCTGTTCTCACCAGCATCAGATCACGTATATTAGCCAAGTATGTTGGCACGCACATGGAATTTGGAACTTTTTTCAAAAGTAAAGACATAAATAACGACACTATACATATGCTTCCACAGGAAGTGCACGATATTTAACACGATAACTACACAGATTAAATAAAGACCACAGTATTGAGAGTATGTAACAGATCAGCATAAAGTGTGAATGTGCATGGTAGTGCAAATAACAGTAAGGTGCATCACATATGATCAGGAAGTTTTGGAAACCAATTTGTACAATACACCATATACAAGAATCAGTAGTCCCATCTCGCTACGATATTATCACGATGCAGAGGTGCCGGTCCGATTCAAATTGCGATTCTGTTAAGTTACACGATTTTATAAAGATCCTGATTTGATATTATTTTTCCCTAATTTTGTTACCATTTTGAACCTTTTAATAAGCGTTTACTGATCAATTAAGTGTAGCCTATTCCTTATTACTTTAGTATTCTCACTTAAAAAAACAGACACAGCATTTAAACAATACAAATGAACTACAGTTGAACTATTTCTTAGCAAATAATTCACTTCTGTTTAGAGTGCACCACCTGTAGGATTATAAATAAACTGCAACATTTTACTAACTCAAACGGCTCCAAAATCTCAAAACGCAACTCGACATTGAGCGCGCGGGTTGAGTGACTGCAAGCACGCCAGTGCATGCGGCTTCTAACATGAGTCTAAAGCACATGATTTTGGCAAATTAGCGCTCGTGGTGTTTTGAGACTGTGTGAGAAAAATTCAGATCGGCGATTTTTAACGTGCACGATTTTTGTTAATGTAACAGCATAAAAATGCGTTTTAGTTGCGCCACTCGGAAGCTTCCGCCTTCTGGGACAGAGTCATTTATATCCGAGGCTTGTCAGATGATCACCAGTCATGGCCAATCAATCAAACTGGAAACGATCAAATCCGGGTCACTGGCCTATCGAATCTCCGGTTCATCTCTGTTAAATGTAAAAAATATATTTGAGAAAAAATATATTTTGGAGTCAGTGTGTTGATATGCGAATCGCGACACAAAAGAACTGTGATTTATAACTTTTTCTCCGTATCTAGTTTTCATGGTAGTTAGTGCAAATAACAGTAAGGTGTGGATATGAGTGTACAGTATAACTGTTTGTGCAGTGCACAATATACAGTACAACATGTATGAGTAGTACGAGCAACATTAATGTGCGTCACATACACTCACCTAAAGGATTATTAGGAACATCATACTAATATGGTGTTTGACCCCCTTTCGCCTTCAGAACTGCCTTAATTCTGCGTGGCATTGATTTAACAAGGTGCTGAAAGCATTCTTTAGAAACGTTGGCCCATATTGATAGGATAGCATCTTGCAGTTGATGGAGATTTGTGGGATACACATCCAGGACACGAAGCTCCCATTTCACCAGATCCCAAAATGCTCTATTGGGTTGAGATCTGGTGACTGTGGGGGCCATTTTAGTACAGTGAACTCATTGTCATGTTCAAGAAACCAATTTGAAATGATTCGAGCTTCGTGACATGGTGCATTATCCTGCTGGAAGTAGCCATCAGAGGATGTGTACATGGTGGTCATAAAGGGATGGACATGGTCAGAAACAATGCTCAGGTAGGCCGTGGCATTCAAACGATGCCCATTTTGCACTAAGGGGCCTAAAGTGTGCCAAGAAAAGATCCCCCACACCATTACACCACCACCACCAGCCTGCACAGTGGTAACAAGGCATGATGGATCCATGTTCTCATTCTGTTTACACCAAGTTCTGACTCTACCATTTGAATGTCTCAACAGAAATCGAGACTCATCAGACCAGACAACATTTTTCCAGTCTTCAACTGTCCAATTTTGGTGAGCGCGTGCAAATTGTAGCCTCTTTTTCCTATTTGAAGTGGAGATTAGTGGTACCCGGTGGGGTCTTCTGCTGTTGTAGCCCATCCACCTCAAGGTTGTGCATGTTGTGGCTTCACAACTGCTTTGCTGCACACCTCGGTTGTAACGAGTGGTTATTTCAGTCAAAGTTGCTCTTCTATCAGCTTGCATCAGTCAGCCCATTCTCCTCTGACCTCCAGCATCAACAAGGCATTTTCGCCCACAGGACTGCCGCATACTGGATGTTTTTCCCTGTTCACTCCATTCTTTGTAAACCCTAGAAATGGTTGTGCATGAAAATCCCAGTAACTGAGCAGATTGTGAAATACTCAGACCGGCCTGTCTGGCACCAACAACCATGCCACGCTCAAAATGGCTTAAATCACCTTTCTTTCCCATTCTGACATTCAGTTTGGAGTACAGGAGATTGTCTTGACCAGGACCACACCCCTAAATGCACTGAAGCAACTGCCATGTGATTGGTTGATTAGATAATTGCATTAATGAGAAATTGAACAGCTGTCTGTTCTTTCATTACAGTATTTGTAGATGTGAAATAGGGGGTTACAAGTAGAAAAGCTAAAACAGTTTAATTAAACAAGCAAAATGATGGTGTAATTTAAAATTCGGGTTGGTAAAATATGAATTACATTGTTTTTGTCGTACTTGAATGAACAGCATTGTGGCACAAATAATGTTATCTGGCATACATATATAGCCAAGTACGCATGGTATATTAACCAACCACAAATGAAAATACTTCAGAGGGTTTTCAGAAACAGTCAATA
>JAAGKR010000073.1:322533-345499 GCA_011419295.1 Clarias macrocephalus
CCCCCCCCCCCCCCCCCCGCTTACACATCACCACCCTTCCAGCTATTCCTCTCCTCCCCAAAACAAACACTGTATGATGCAAATTCATCAAGGTCCCACAGTGCCTGCAGGTGTTCCCAGGCCTTCACTGGCATTTGTAATCAGGGTCTCAGCTTTAGCGTTATTCAGGAGGAGGACGGATCGTCAATAAAGTCCAGCCGTCCCACATGGCTATGCTATGTAGGCCACTAACGTATGCGGTTTATACCACATAGCCGTGTTCAAATAATGAGCATGATGATTTCTTTGTTTTGTTTGTGCTGCAATGGAATTTGTCTGCGAGTGTGCTAGGGCTGCTGAGATTGTGAGGGATTTTCTAGCACGTGTCATGTTTGATCAAAGCTCGCTGTGAATTAATTATCTCCACATGAATTATTCAGCATGTTTCTAGTGCAATGTATGAGTCTTTTCATCAGCCCGCTTGGGAAAACAGACAAAGAGCCAGCCACGTGATAATGTCCTATAGGGACAAATGAACTCGTCTGTCTAAATATGTGAGATGTTGGATGTTTAAGAAAGATTAAATGATAGATACTGTCTATCTCTAAAGAACTTATTTTGTTCATAGTTAGGTTTTTGACAGGTGTAAAGTGCTGTGCTATGGTTGGGGATTTTTGATTTTCGCATGATGAATGCCAAAGGATTCCTGTCAGTTTAATCGAATATACTTCCTGTTCCTTGAGGTCTATTGGGTGAAATAACATTAGTTCGTATTCTACTGGAGCTTGGAAACCTTTACTGTATTAGAGCAGAATGAATTGTTTTGACTGCTTGGTCACGTGAGACTCAGGAGAGACTCCAATTCCATTCGATTGATGCACTTTTTCAGCTACAGCTGAAACATTACCAAGTTATTTATTTTTCTATTTATGGAGCATTAATGATGTGTTGAGATTAGCTATCATCACAGAGTTACCCCACAGAAAACCCCATGACTATCGTAGCTTGATTTCTTGATTTGAACCCCTTAAAATTCTGGATTATGATGGAATTATTCTCTTTAAAGCATACTTACTATTCAGGGGGTACAAGAGTTTGTTCAGTTATTACAGTGAGAACTAATAGGAAAACTAATAGGTAGTGTAGGACCGGACTAAATAGTACGTCTTTAAAAGGGAACCTATTTTAAATTAAATTCGGCAAGTAACACTTGTTATTATGACTGAAACTGCGATATGTTACTATTGCCAAAAAAAAGTCACCACTTGGATTTAACTAAGCTTATAGTAAAGAGCCCTAAATTGGAAAAATACTGTGGTGGTTAATCCGGTTTAGCTGTCAACAAGTTATTTAACCGTACCTGATGCAGCGAGTAGCTTCTCATTTCTGCTGAATCCCATGTAAGAAGACATATTCTGTATCAACTTATTGGCCTGCATCAAGAAAATAAAACAACTAAGGGGACTGCTGGAACTACTAAAATTGGTTAAGAATGCGATATTAAAACCTGGAAGGATATTGGCAAACCGTCACCATTGAGGAAGAAATGTGGTCAGAAAAAC
Source organism: Clarias macrocephalus (assembly GCA_011419295.1). NCBI lineage: Eukaryota > Metazoa > Chordata > Actinopteri > Siluriformes > Clariidae > Clarias > Clarias macrocephalus. The sequence continues at coordinate 324,075 of JAAGKR010000073.1, forward strand.
ATCCTGAGCATGATGGTACAGTAGATCACTTAAACGCTTAAAAAAAAAAAATCAAAACCGAAAACAGTAGACCTCAAGGCTACTGTATGTTTAATAGTGAAAGTAAGAGCATTTCCACATGCACGATGCGATGGAACACAGGGGATTGGGACTAAACAGCTGTGTAGTCTTAAGAAACTACATTTAGGCATTTCTGGCAGCTGCCCTTATCCAGATTGACTTACATGTTTATCTTGTTATACATCTAAGCAGTTGAGAGCCAAACTTGGTGGTCATGGGATTTGAACCTGAGGCCTTCTGAACCATAATCCAATGGCTTACATTTTCTAGCGCGCATTAAGAATGGACTGTGGAGCATTGGGAAAAGCTCATGTCTTCATGAGTCCAGATTTACCCTGTTCCAAAGTGATCCAGAGTGGGGCAAGTGTTATGATCTGGTGTGGCTTTAGTTAAACAGGTCCAAAAAATTGGGTTGGCTGACTACCTGAATATACCGAATGTGAAGGTTTTCTCATCAATTTTTAAACATGGCTTGGCCACTGAAGAGTGCAGGCCTTACCCCCATTCAGAACCTTTGGGATGTGCTGGAGAAGTGTTTACTCAGCGGTCCAGCTCTCCCATCAACATGGCCTTAATCAAAGCACAAAGTTGGTCCAATGAAATATTAGTGTGTGCGATTTTTTTTTCTTTTTCTTGCCAGGCAGTGTCTTGAATGTATAACATGTTCCAGCAAAATAATGGAACAAATGATCTCAAGTATAAATAAAAGGACATAATTAAACATTTCTTTTCCATTTTTGTACTGGCCAGGGTTTAAACAGGCCAGTTAGATTCTCCTCCATTTGACGTCATATAGGCAGGCAAATCCCTCAAGTTTGTAGCTCATTTACATAGACACTGAAATGGCACGTTCAGGGGATTGTGAGGAGTGAAACAATGAGTTGAATCCATTATCTTATTAATATTCTCTGAGACTTTGAGGAACCTCTGAGAACTACAGTATGTTCACTTTAAAAATAGGAGTAAAATACGGGACCTTTAAAGTACAAATCTGCGAAGAAAGACGTATTAAGCATGCGATTTTCAGTGCTATCCAAGATTTATATGGTAATGAAATTCTTAGTGGAGTTTTTATACCCAGAATATAATTTGACTGCCGTCTGCCAGTGGCATCAGTGAACTTTTATATCCACCTGAAGAGAGTGAAGCAGCGAAGCCCTCTCACCTCCTCATCTGTACGCTGTGCACATACCGATCAGCTTGAGCCTTCGTGCTGATCCTGCCATCAGCGCCATTGTGCTTGTCATCTTATAGCTCACTCGCGTCCTGGGCTGAGCCTCTGGGTCACGTGGTTGCATTGCATCGCATTCTGAAGATGCACGTGTGCTGAATTTCTCATTAATATGATGTAAAATCACGAGTGACAAAAGAAGCTCTTCCATTTTTCGCAAACCTGGCGGTTGCCTTTTTTGCTCAAGGCGTCTCACGGGCAGAATGAATTATAATATTAACAGATTAGCACTAAAATCGCTAATCACACCCCAAATATTTCAATACTTCAGTGTTGGTTGGTCTCTACAGCTGATCCGCACGTTTGATTTTGGAATAGGTTTTTACGCTGGATGCCCTTTATTATGCAACCCTCACATTTTAATCTGGGTTTAGGAGCGGCACTAAAGGTGCCCTGCATACTCAGTGGATGGGACATTTATTTCAATGTAATCTTATTGAACACGCATCAAAGAGAAGGTTTTCTTTATAGATTCAAAAAAAAAAAAAGAAGTAGTCCATTGGGCGCCATCATGCACAGTTTGCCATCTCAACCATATAAACCTGCACAAATCCTGAGAATAGATGATGAAATAAATAAACAAACAGAACGAACGAGGAAAAATGTGTTTTCCGGCACACTGACCTAAAATTCCGTGAGGCGTTTCCCTCGGGACTAATCTGATGTGGTGTACGAGGAGTAGCTCGGCCTGTGAGGATTATACTTGTGCTCTTGTTGCCCTACTTTTCATCAAAGTATGGCGAGTGTGAGAAAAAGAGAATGAGGGAGGTATATTGCAGGAATGCTTAGACAGATGGAGTGGGGGTTTCTGTTCAGCGTAGAGAAAGCGAGGACTCTTTTTGTCCTCTTTCTCAATGCACAGACATCGTAGTCATTTTCAAAGGCCATGTTTAAAGCCACGGCGTGATCGATTCTGTGAGGTTTTTCTCACACATCACTTTTTTTTTTTTTTTAACTTGCATGATCTGTTGGCATTTTCCGACCTCTAAGCAGCGGGCAGCGGTGGACGGTGTGCCTGATCAGAATTGCTACGGTTGTCCCTGAGCTGCAGAAGCTGCTGAAATATAAATGAGGGCCTGTATTGAGCCAATGTTTGCCTCCAATTCCAAGATCCTGTGTCACACAGGTTTCTGGCGCTTCCACCTCTCCCTCAAGCAAAGGTCCGAATAAAAATAAATACATTTTAAAAAATGCACTCGGCGGTCACTTTCTATAGCTGGAGCAAACGAAAAAAGAACAAACAAAAAAACGATGTTTCCTCGTTGGAGAAGAGAGTTTAAAAAAATGATAGTGTTCCTTCCAGTGCACCGAAGATGCAGCCACATGGCCCACTTCATTTCATGGCCTAATTCATAGCCTCACATTATCGTCTAGTGCACTCCAGACGCACGGATGTGTGTCTCAAAAGAGTCTGGATGGTCAGTCTGTTCATGAAGAAATGCTGGCTCTATTCCTGCTCGTGCAGAATCTTTCCACATATTTGCTACATTTCTCTCTAATAATTGTGCGTCTTATAAAATGCTCCTTTGTCTGACAGAGTAATAGTCACTTATTTTACTGTAATATCCCCTCATTTGTTGCTTTTTCATATAAATGACGCTGTAAAGGCATACACTGAAGGGCATTCGAATTTTTTTATTTATTTTTTACCGACTCGGCAAATGCGCGGCAGTAGTCATAAACGAGCTGAATAATTGAAAACGTGACAGACTACAGGGCCGTTTCTGGGTTTTATCCTGATGGCAGTAAAAGAGAAGGAAGTGTCTTACAATGGCAGGGCAGCGGACAGTGTGTGAGTCAGATTTATTTATTTATTTTTTTTCCTGTCCACCCACACTTCTGAAAAGCAGATCCGTACGCAGCGAGCTACTGTACTCAATGAATCTGGTCCGGAGACATCCCGATATATTGCAAAAACTGATTTTACGGGCTGATTTTATCTATTATCACACCGAAACAGTTTGAAGCGACCCTCACTCATGGCGCAAGACACCTTTAATCCGATAACCACCCCATCCCGCATGTTTTTATTAAGAGACACAGATAAGCGAGGCACACTAGCCTGACAGAACGAGCCATTGTTATTCTACATGGCACAATGTGAGTCACTGATTTGGCATGCGGGAATGCTATTTATTATGGACGGCGATTATTGTCAAGAGGCTTGAGCAGAGTTAACTGCCTTATGAATGCCTGGATGCTATAGAGGGGTAGAAAAAAAAATCTCATTACTGGAGCTATATCGAAATTTGGAATACATTATATTTATGACTGGCGATTATTCATTTCTTTTTGCGTGCTTTGTTTCGTTTCCAGATGTGCTGATGGACTCGATGACGGCTACGGCAGAGCTGGGCTGGACGATCTACCCATCAGTAGGGGTGAGCACTGTTTAGCTGACCTACTCCGGTTTGGCCAGTTACCCTATGTAAACGCAACGCTTCAGTGCTTTACTTTATCCAAACTCATTGCCTGACTGCACAAATGCACAATGACTCGTGATGTTCAGCTCCCACAGGGGCATTTGAATGAAATCCAAATGAAGCCTAATGAAATGTAATGAAACAGTTTTTTTTATGTGCATGTGTGTGTGTATTTTTGGCGAGTTCTATGAGTCTATGATGACACACTAAGGGTTTGTCAGAGATGTTTCGTTTCTCATTGCTAATTCAGTCTTGCCTCTGCTTCTGTCTCCAGTGGGAGGAGGTGAGTGGCTACGATGAGAACATGAACACCATCCGCACCTACCAGGTGTGCAACGTGTTCGATGCCAATCAAAACAACTGGGTGCGTACCAAGTACATCCGGCGGCGAGGGGCCCAGCGGATCCACGTCGAGATCAAGTTCTCAGTGCGAGACTGCAGCAGCATCCCTAATGTACCGGGCTCGTGCAAGGAAACTTTCAACCTCTACTACTTCGAGTCTGACTCGGACATAGCCACTAAAGTCCACCCTCCGTGGATGGAGAACCCCTGGATCAAGGTGGACACCATCGCAGCCGACGAGAGCTTCTCGCAGGTGGACCTGGGCGGACGGGTGATGAAGATCAACACGGAGGTGCGCAGCTTCGGACCCGTCTCTCGCAACGGTTTCTACCTGGCGTTTCAGGACTACGGCGCCTGCATGTCGCTCATCGCCGTCAGGGTATATTTCCGAAAGTGTCCGCGCATTGTCCGGAACGGAGCCGTGTTCCCAGAGACTCTGTCAGGAGCCGAGAGCACTTCACTGGTGGCGGCTAGAGGGACCTGCGTACCCAACGGAGAGGAAGTTGACGTGCCGATTAAACTTTACTGCAACGGAGACGGCGAGTGGTTGGTTCCTATCGGCCGCTGCATGTGCAAAGCTGGATACGAGGCGGCTGAGAATGGCACCGTCTGCAAAGGTTAGTTTCTCTGAGGTTGTCATTTTAATTTAATCCGTTTGATGCTATGGGACGTGTGGGAATTTAAAGCCTTCGTGACGGCTCTAATCTGAGGTGTTGCTAATTTTCTGAGAATATTTCTGAGTGATTTCTGAGGCTGGTAACTCTAAATGATCTTCTCTGAAGCAGAGGTAAGTTTTGGTCTTGCTTTTCTGGCATGGTCTTCTTGAGAGCCAGTCTCATCATGGTGCTTGGTGCATGAACTTTAATCTAGAAAATAAATCTAAACTTGTGTCCAGACTTTTGACTGATACAAGATAGTGTGTCCAGATGATTTTCATGTTTGTTTCTGCATACCCGGTAACGTCTGTGCAGCAGAAGCACACATAAAGTCTGAGGAACATGGTTGCGCATAATGCGGATGCTCACGATTGCATAAAATGGCAGATGATGTATTTCTGAGTGATCTGTTTTCCTCTAAACTATGCTGCTCCCAGATGTGGATTTAGGAAAAATTATACAAGCAAACTACCAACAAAAGAAAATCTTAACATGATGTGCAAAAGCAGTATGTGTATAGTACAGTGGTAAATAATAGTTGGCCCTATTATTAATAAGAGCTGTGTCATGTTTGTAATGTTAACAGGTGCTTAAGTGAATAATCCCAATGGATGTAGATACTGTATGTGTAATGTACGCTGGGTGTAGGTAGAGTGAATGGTGGTGAGATTGTTTTTTTTAGGAAACACAACAAGTGCAAAACGCCTTGTACTGTCTTGTTAAACCGATTATTAAATCGACCATCGATTGGTTTACTCGAGCCGATGATCAATTAAGGGAATGGTTACTGACTTCCATCACTAGTACTCCCTATAATAATATAATATTTGAGAAAATACAGTGGGGATCAGTGTACCAATCAAAATTAGATAGATAGATAGATAAATAGACAGACAGACATATTATAATATACTATAAATTATATTGTTACAGCAGCCAGTTTACGGATTATACAACAAAATAAGCAGCAAGAAAAAATCACAATGAGAAAAAGGTAAAAAAAAAAGTTTTTTTTTTTTTTTTTACAATTTACAATTTATAGTAAGGTGCATTAACAAGGTAAAAAATAGTGTAAAATAATAAGACTATACACATACTGTTACTATATACATATTGTATGTACATGATGATTGTATAAACTAGTGGGAACTTGGGTAACTGTATGTATGTAAGTATGTACATGTGTACATAAGGTGCACCAGCAAGTGAGCGAGAATGAAAGGACATTATCTTATTAGTGCAGTCAAATGATGTACATTATTACATATGAAAATTGTCTATCAATGAAATCAAAATACCAGATGAAATGTTACTAAGAAAGGTTTGCATGCAGTTGCGTAGCGGTATAAATATGTCCATATGCAGTAGGGGAAAAAATATATATAAGACTTCATAAGTAAAAGTTTTATATATTCATATTTTATGTACAGTACATGCGGATGTGTAGGTGCCACTCAACTTCGAATTCTAAAATCCACTCATCTTGCGCTGTGGAATGAGGAGAGTCATTAAGACCCCAATACAGATAGATAAATCAGGACATTATTGTACATTCTACCCAACGATATAGTATCCAAATATCAGAGCATGCATGACGATCCCTCATTCTGTATGGATAAAGGAACAATACTGGCAATGCTAATGCTTCAGTGGAAGGCAATGATATCCTATAGAAGAAGGATTTTACAGGGCGAAGGTGTTTTTTTTTTTCCCCCTTGCTCGCTCAGCTCTCGGCATATACGATTACATTCATACAGACAGAAGAGTTGAAATGAGGAAACGATTTTGGCAGAGTTCTCCTGGGCACTGTTGACAGAATATAAATTACTAGCGTCCATCCATCTGGAGCGGTTGATGGATGGAAATCGGCAATATCCTCAGCGAGCACGCGGCAGATTGTCTCTTTTATTTCCCCTGGTGTTAATCCCCTCGCCTGCACCACTTTAATGACACTACTAATTGACTAATTTGGAGTGTGGAGAGGGAGCAGTGTGCACGCTTAGGCACGGCTCTCCCTCGTGATTCTATTCAAATATAAAGCACAACTAATGTATCCCCCTGTGGTGGTTAACCAAGAGGTGTGTGCAGACAAAAAAAGGATCGAGGATCTGTATTTTGTGTGCTAGAGTTATTCTCATTAGGCAGGGCATGAAAACATAATTTTTTTTATTTATGTATTTATTTATTTATTATTTTTTATTATGAATAAAAAAAAAATATATATATATATATATATATATTTTTTTTTTGTAAATTAGAAGTAAATTATCACATCGTATACATGGATAGTATAACTTTAAATCTCAACTGGAGGCTGTTATACAGTTATTCTGAATAATATTACACTTATTAATAATGCATAGGAAAAAAAATAACCATGCTTGAATTATGAAAGACAAAGTCTATTATTCTGATATTCATAAGCTCTCATGTAATTAACATTTTCATGCCTGCAATAACAAACAAATTTACTGAATTGCAAATGTAACATAATATTAAACGAATTAGGCTCAACACATTTGCTATAAATATTTAACAGGATGGGTGGCCCACTCATTCAGACTGCCAACTCATTTATGCATCATCATCATAAAACCTAATATCAAAAATTAGCAGTGGTTTTTTAAGCCAGAATTTGCCCATTTTAATGCAGTTACAGTGTAAGAATACATGAGCAAATATCCAGACGCTTCCCTCTCCTTATGTGTATCAGTCAAAAAGCCATAAAAGATATTTAATCTCAAGCAATTTCAGTGGATCCATTACTTCAGTTTATAAATCTAAGCTTTTTCTTGAAGTCTCTGCTCGCTGAATAATAGTTTATAGTTTGGGAATTTCAACTGTATTGGACGTAAATAAATATAGAGTCAGTCCCCTACATATGAACGAGTTCTGTTCCGAGAGCTTGTTCCTAAGTCCAGTTTGTTCGTAAGTCCAAAGGATATTGTCTAAGTACTAGGAAACTAACTTTATTGGCCAATGCACAGTATTGGTGCTGATTTTATATATTCTTGTCATATATATAATAATATATAATTGCCATTCCCTGAATGATAACTTCAGCCGTTTTGTAGAGATCACTTCATATTTGCCCCAAAAATGGCCATTTTTCCACGCTATCATAGTATTTTTTCTCACTTCAAACAGTAATCATTTAAAATGCATATTATTCATATTGAATTCAAATGATTGAGTATTGATACTACTATGGTGTAAGCTTCTAGAAGCATATGACCTGTAAAAATTATTGCTTAAATGAAGCATTCTGGGGTTTTGGTAAATGTTTAAAAAGCAAAAAATCAAAAATCTGTAGTTTCTGTAACCATGTCAAATTCATGTTGCAATATCTTAAAAATTTAGCATTTTAGAATAATACAATTTCAATTCAGTAATCTTTTTTTTTAATCTACTGTATTTCAGTTTCACCTGAATGACAATTAAGATCATTGAAAGAACTGAAATAAAAACAGTTACAGACACTACATAAAAGAGCTTGAAATTGGCGTTAGCAAATGTGTTTTTTTTTATCTAATAAGATATATATTAAGTATATATATGAAGTGTGAACTGAGAGATTAGAAGCATTAAATATTAAGAAAAATGGTGTTACAGTATATCATTCTATCTGAAAATTCACTTTTTCATCACTGTTTAGCACCAATATACCGAGTATAAAAATTTGGCCGAGTATAAAACTAACATGTTCCAGGATCTTGTCCTAGTTCTTTAGAATCGTACCGATGGTCGAATGATCCATGTGAAAAGAACGCGCAATGTCTGCCAATCCTTTCACATCGCTCCATTCTCTCAATTATTTTCACTTTTGTCTTCATCCTTATTCCTTGGTGCTTTGTACCAGTTTCATCGCCGCTGCTTTTACACTACGCTTCCTGACTTCCTGGGACGCACGTTGCACATGCAGTACTGTATGTGACACTGTACGCTGCACATGTGTTCTAACCTCTGCGTTTGAACATGCATACATGTTTGTTCGTATCTTTAAAAGTTGGTAACTCAAATGTTCATATGTAGGAGACCTGTTGAGTGAAGCCTCGGAACAAAAAAAATCTATTTTACTCCAGAGCTCCACTTCACATTACAAGTTTTTTTGATCAGATCAGATTTGCATTGGTCATAATGATTCCCATTCAAACTACAACTAACTTATCTGACTCCAGTGTGCACATCCACCTTTGATCATGTTATCCGGGTTAAAACACATTAAACATAAAACAGTGGCTACGATTTGAACAAAATTATGCTTGGGATTGTGCTCTGGAGGACGGCAAACAGTTAGTCAGCTATATATGTTGAGGTTCAGAAGGAGGAAGAAAGCCAGACACCTAGCTTTAGCTGTTTAGCAGCTATTCTTAGCACTGCTGATGCACACTGATAGCACAATGTTGATGATGTCAGCGCCCCTATGCCTGCACAGAGGCTAAAAGTCACAAGGATTCCGATTTGCACATTTTCGTTCAAGTCACGTGACCGTGAATAGGATATGCATCTGATTTACAGTACGACCACGTTTAAAAGGTGACTCGGATCTTATCTGAAAAACATCAGATGTTGCACTCAGGCCGCCCTAAAAAAAGAAAAAAGATCTGTATCACATTAAGGTAAAAAAAATAAAAATAGATTTGAGTCACTGCAGGCTGGTATTGTGATCATTACCAAGCCTTAGACGTGTGTTTGACGAGTAGAGGGTATACCTTTGTGAGAGTATAGCATTGCACTTGCGAGAAGGAACTCAGCTTAGAGTAGATGGATTGCAGCCAAAAGCGGTGCTCGCGGACACAATCGTGTATGTATGCAAACATTATGAGCGCAATTATATATTGTTACAGCTTCAAATCAATATCTCATTTCCCGAAGGTTTTAATGCATTCATTTCATTATGATGTGTAAGACTGCCGTATCTGCCCCGCGGGGCGTCTCTGCAGGCCTGAGGTTTTTCTTGGAGTAGTGCGTGGAATCGCAATCTTTAGTTGTTCATCTGGCCTGCGATGCGCTCGAGTCATGTGGGATTAAAGTTGTCTTGCTGCAAAGCGATGCATGGAAAAGAAATAAAATGATATTAATGCGGGTCTGTGAATAATTGTGCTTGCATTATCTTGATAGTTTGTTCTTGGCAGTGTGGAGGACTGGATCTCTCTCTCTCTCTCTCTCTCTCTCTCCCTGTACCAGATTACAGTGGGAGTGTAACCAGCTGTTAGTGTTAATTCTGTTAGTCTACGTACTTTCCACGTCTCTAATTGTTGCTGTGAAGATGGACGTTCGTGCATAATGTACACATTTCCACCAGGTGATCATTTAAAACTTTAAAACTATAGGTGCATTAGAGGTTTATACAGTATGTGACTACAAAAGCCGTTTCTCTATTTTCTGTTTATTTCTTTCTTTTTACGCATTAGTCATTATGCAGTAATCCTGCTTATTAGTGCCATGCTACTCCGCCGGTTATACTCGCTTGCCCATTTATTGCTGTTTTTCTGGTAGGCGTGATGGTTATGGAATGGAGCACTACCCTTCGCTTGCACTGACATAACCTTGAAAATCCTGCAGCCACGCAGGCAGAAATTAGCATTATTGTGTCAGCAGTATTCAGACGGTTTGAAACGTACGTACAGTATACAGTGAAATGTAAGTTGCTACAGTAGATTTAAATGTATTATAATGCCTTCGTTTTCGGATTAATTTACAGATTTGACATGTCGAGATGATGTGAGTTTTATAACCATAATCTTCATCTCAGATATAATGCACTGAAGCATTTGCATAGACGACACTTCAAGCACAAATGGAAACCATTATAGATGCGGTACAGATATCAGCTACGTTAATGCAGGTTATACAGCATAGCTAAATACTAAGGGGGTATTTGTGCATCCAGTCGAAATTCATACTTTTCGGTACAGGTGTGCGTCGGTTCAGTGAATGTCTGGATGTAACTTGTGTTGGCCAATTCCCTCTATTAATTTAATTAATTCATTCATCTTCTATATCGCTTATGTTGTGTGCAGGGTCACGTGGGGGCATGGAGCCTATTCCCAGAGAATAGCACCCTGAGCCTGACTGGACTGGACAAGTAGGAAAGTTTAAAAAGGTGTGGTTGAAAAATGAGAGGGAATAGTTCATTCATTTTCTATACAGCTTATGCTGTACAGGGTCACAGGAAGCCTGGAGCCTGTTCTAGGAGACTTTGGACACAAGGTGGACAGGGTGCCAATTCATCACAAGGCATACACACACACACACACACACACACACACACACACACACACACACACACTAAGGTCAATTTGGGAATGCTAATGAATTGAATCTGTCTTTGGACTGTGGGAGGAAACCGGAGTACCCTGAGGAAACCCACCAAGCACGGGGAGAACATGCAAACTCCATGCACACAGCGACGTCGAACGCAATCAAAAAGTGACGGTGCTAACCACTACACCACCGTGCTGTCTTCGGATAAACACGCTTATTTAAAATCTAATAAAAATAAATATAATCAGTTCCAACCGCAGCGCGTCTGACGGACAAAGTGCGTAAACTGGATGTCCTCATGTTGTTAGCAACATGCTACGCAGCTAATTGAGTGAGTGATGTATATTTTCTTTTTCAATACAAGCGAACTGTATTGTCCCGGTACGAAAGTGATCACTGGCTGTGACAGAATAGATGGGACACAGAGGAGCCTAGGGACATCAGGCTGCAGCAGAGGCAGACTTATGTAACTACTCTCAGCAGTAGTGCGAGAAGATGCACTCCTGTGTTAGTCCGTTATATGACCAGAAAATAGAAGATTGCATTCTTCCTCTTCAGGGATTCACAGCAACGTCCCCAGTGTTGAATTAACACATAGAGTGTTGAATTAACACACAATAGTGTTTACAGGAGTCCAGTTGGACTCACATAAACAGTGTTAAATCAACACTGGGGATTTTACTGTGCAAATGGATAGATCCAATCAGTGCTGTTGCATAATTCATACTTTGAAATGAATTGGAAGTGACCCATTTTTAACAGTTTTGATACAGAATGGATATAAGAGCTGTGTAAATGGGTCAATACCCAATGCTGATCCAGTACTTACAAGAGTATCTATAAAAAATGTGCCTGGAGGTTGATTGGCTACTATAAATTGTCTAAATGACACCCGAGAAAATGTGGAAATATCTTGAGTATTGTAAAATTGAATCAAGCATTTCTTATATTCATATAATATTCTGGTCACCTACTTATTATTAGGTTTGCACGATTTGATCATAAATCATAATGCAACTATTTAGACACATAGCGATTGCAATATAAACTGCGTTATGTAACTACTAAATGTACCTTTTTGTATCCAAACAGTAAAAAGGCACAAATTATCTCATTAAAAGATGTTTTTTTGTTAATATTTGTTATCACTCATTGTCTATACAATACCTCTTTATACAGGGTCATATAAACCCTGGACTGGGTGCCAGTCCATCACAGGGCACTCAGGCACATACATACACAACACGATCATTCATGCACTACTGCCAATTTGGGAACCTAATCTGCATCTCTTTGGGAGTGACAAGGATGGATAGTATCAAGATTGGGTCCATCAGTGGAACAACCCTAGGAAAGTCAGAGAGGCCAGATTGAGGTGGTTTGAACGTGTTCAGAGGAGAGATTGTGAATATATTGTTAGAAGCATGCTGAGGTTGGAACTGCCAGGCAGGAGGTCTAGAGGAAGACCAAAGAGGAGATTTGTGGATTTAGTGAGAAAGGACATGAAGTTAGCAGGTGTGAGAGAGGAGGATGCAGGATGCAGAGGATAGGATTACATAGAGGAGGATTATAAAAAGGGAACAGCCAAAAGACAAATCCACCTAATCTGCATGTCTTTGAACTATGGGTGGAAACCGGAGTTCCCAGAGAACCCCCCAGCAAAATACAGAAAGGTCAAATACGTCAGTGCATTTTAGCCATTGTTGTGTTGAATCAACGTTAGCGCTGTCCACTGGCAATGGAGGGGAAACATTCATGATGGCAAGAGGAGTACCACAAGAGAAACCTTACTGCTCATGAAACGTGCTTTCTTAACTTATTTTGTCACTGGAAGACTGACCCGGAAGTAGAGAATACAGCTCTCGAATAGGTCTCCATTTTTCTTTTTTTGTCCCATGTGCCAATTTTAATTTCTTCTCCAATTCTTTTTTTTTTTTTTTTGCTTTCCATGTCCCTTTTTTCCTCACAGTTTTTTCCCTTCAATTTCTTTCCCCACCCATAATTTTTTTAACCTTTAAAATAATTTTGACCCCGCCCCAAGATTGAATAATTGTGCAGAAATAAACTTATTTATTATAATATTATAAATTATTTAGTTTTTTTTTTTTTTTTTTTATAAAATTCGCAAATGGGCAAAATAAGAAAATTTAATGTTTAAAAGTAGTCAAAAATAACAGATAAATCGGACAATATTCAAGATATTTTTACTTTCTAAGATTTGCACTTTAGGTGTAAATAAGTGTGTGTATCTGTGTGTCGTGTCATGTGATGGACTGGTGTTTCATAAAGGGTGTATTCCAGGCATGCATCTGATGTTCTGGGATAATTTCTGACCGTAAACCTGACCGTGATACTGAAGATGAATGAATGAACTAATAAGTGTATCGGGTATTATTATTGTGCAAGATTTTTTAATCAGTTTAATCATATCACACATTTACAGCATCAAGTGGGTCAGTATTGGCAAATCTGATTCAACGTTGATACAAGCATTCAGGTTTTGCGACCTCAGTGAGTACGGTCCTGGGCTACAGTTTGAATCCAAACATCACTGATCTGCTCCCTTTAGGTTATTAATCCTCAACTGCTCGGTTGTACACTACATCCTTTTTAAATTTCAGGTTGCTTTGGATAAAAGTGTCAGCCAAATGAATAAACGTTAGCGTAAATATGACTGAACAGATGAATAGTGTTTATGAGCTATGGCTTAAACTAGACAAGAACAAAAGCTTCTGAAAAAAAAATGGGATATGGGTTTTCAATTAGTTTACAGATTAATGAGAATTAGTAGGTTTTGGTCTTTTAAAAAAAAATTATGCACAAACGAAGCCTCTGATCCGTGTTTGTGCTTATTAGGCTTCTGCAATGAATTACATTCGATTTGATGCTTTACAGAATTATAGGGATGTAAAAAAGAAAATGAGAGGATTAAAGTAGAACGAGGGGATCTACTAATTAAATAGGTATACAGTACATCATTTTTCATATATTTGTTTTTATTGGGTTTTACTCCTAATTCTGTTGTGTTTGACAGGAAGTAATAATAAGTTTAACTTTGCTAAAGCCTATTCCTCACAATACTATACATTTTATGTATTTGATAAAAATAGTACATACCTTGACCTTGGTGTGCTGATAAATGCTGACACATTAGGAGGTGAGTGATTGATTGTCTTGTATTAAGAGAAATAATAAACATAACACAGGTTGTCCCCTACTTACGAACGAGTCCTGTTCCTGGAGCATGTTCATAAGTCCGATTTGTTCTTAAGTCAGACAAAGTGAACCTTATACACCTTTGACAGAATATACAATATAAAGCCTACCAATCCACTTGACTAAATCCCTTTTCCCAAAACTGCCATTATGTGTCCATAAACCGTCATTTTGTCTCAGAGCTGTTTTCCACTGTATTGGACTGTAAACACTGTTTTGTTGAGAATTTTCCAAAATTAAGATTATTCACCAGAACAGCCATTTTCTATCATTGTGCGTCCGGACTGATTCATGGAAATCTGTGAGCCGGACTCATTTTCCCCACATTTCTCACGCTCTCCCACATGCACACATACACAGACATTTTATACATTCATTAACACACTGAAAGTATTGTATATAATTGTTAGGGGTGCTCCGATTGATCGGTTGCCGATCATAATCGGACGATAATTGCTTTGGGAAGTTTGATCAGAGGTCTCTATAATGACCGATATAGAAAAGCCGATCAGATGACGCAAAAATCGCGGGACTTTTTTTTTTTTTTTACGCGCTGCTAAAATGGCTTCACCGGTCTGGCAATTCTACGTGTTGTGTGAAAAAGACAATACATTAGCAATCGGCAACCTGTGTAACAAGACAATTCCTCGCGGCATTTTAACACCCAAAAAAAGCTCCCAAAGCATTTTAACACCACGAACCTCATCAGACATTTGAAGGTTAGTCACGTAAAGGAACACGAGCAGTTTTCAAAGTTGGCTCCCGCTAAGAGAGCGGGAGAGTTCAGCCAATCACGCGCTGCCACTCACTCAGCTGTCGGTAATTCCCCTCTCTCACCTACGCGGTTTCGCTCGGTGGCCGTAAGTACGATTCATCATGATTCACCACGCAGTGATTACGTTTCCATCTTTCCGCGCGAAAAATTAAACATGTTTAATTAAACTAAACATTAAATTACACGTTTAATTTTTTTGGCGGTCCTTGCAGAACTTCCGGCGACTCACGTCCTGCTTGTCTGTTATTTTATTTAATTTTATACAATCTACAGGAAAGTTGTATTTGTCAAGCTCTAAGCTGTTCCCAATTACTAACCAAGCACAGGCTGCTATGTTTTAAGTTGACGTGTTGCTCATGTTGCTTGCCAATAAATACAGTTGTCAAATACAGTTGTCCTCTTCTTGTAATTTCAATACTTAATTTACACTGTTGTTGGATATAGTTTAATAAATAATGCTACATGACAAGGCTTCAAGTAGACCCTGTAATCGGTGATCGGTATTGGTATCGGCCGATACAGCTTCTAGTGATCGAAAATCAGTGATCGGCCCCAAAAATCCTGATCGGAGCACCCCTAATAATTGTAAATGTTGGTATGTGGTGCACTGCAGTAGTCTGATCAAGCACCCATGGGATGTGCTGGGCAAACTAGTCAGATCGGGGGACACACCACCCTGCAAACCACAGCATGTGGCACAAGGTGAATCCAAAACCTGAAGTAGTTGGCTTAAATGTATCATTTCATCATTTTCATATGTGTATACTCGTGATCCTTCTTTGTGATCTTAATCCTTTCATTCCATTCCATTTATTTGTATTTGGTTACATCCCCACTGTATATAATCAGTGCATTGTGTCTCAGCTATGTATGCATTTGGCTGTAATTCATTCTTTATCTAAAAAGGCTGTAAATCTGCAGCAGGATGATTTCTGTGGCTATAAGGGTTAATCTATGCTGAGTGCTGGCTGTCCATGCTGCCTCTAGCAGGCCTTCTTCTCTTTGATGAGAAGCAGGTGTCCTGTTGTCATCGACGAGGCACTCATTGATCAAAGGCCCGTCAGGAGTCTAGGCTCCGTCCGTCAGTCTCCAACAGGCAGACAATGTCCGATGAGCGGAGACTGTCAGTGCCTCTCCTCCTCACGCCTCTCCTTATTCTCTCAGTCTTCAGCAAAGAAAAAACTGTCTTTGACAAGAGAAAGACATGAGGATTCCTTTGTTGGGCCTCGGATCTGTACTGGATTGATTTAGAATGTCTTTTTAAACATAACCTGCTTTTTCGATTTGTCCTTATAGTTAAAAAACAACATAAAACAGCATGCACACTTATTATTATTATTTTTTTTTTTTTTTATGATGAGTCCGAATGACCTACTTGGAGGCTCTAAATGGCCCATAACCCCCACACAGACACACCTGCTCAAATGAGCGGCAGAAAAGCTCACGTGGGGGCTTGAGAGGAAATGGAGCTCGTGAGGAGGCCTCTACAGTGCCGCAGCTGTGAAATGACACTGAGCATCACTCTTATTCAAGTGGTAATCTCTCAGCGCAGTTCATTACCAAACTTTTCACACAAGTGCGCATTCTCTCATTGAAGTGCTCGTATGCATGGTGCTGATTCGGCTATATATTTGTTACCCCCCCCGTGTCTGTTCACGTTTAAGCGCTTTTGAGTGATTCATTTGCATAGCATTTATCTCCCACTCACATGACTTTACAGAATCACAAACAACACTATGAGCTTCAAAGTGAAACCTGTAGACCTTGCACCAACTCCAAATATGCTGTTAGATTCAATTAATGTAGATAAAGTGTATACAGGAATGATTGTGAGCGGTGCAACATCGTTCCATGGTTTAAGGTTAACTGCAGCTTGTTTTAATATTAAACGCATCACAAAGGCATTCTGGTGCATTCTGGGAGATCGTGTACTCCGGACCACACTGTGCATTCAGCCAGGGTTCGAAAATGTCCTCGAAGGCTGGAAAGGTTTTTCAGTTCTCCTCATGTCTGCGTGGTTGTCCTTGAGATTCTCTGGTTTCCTAACCAGGGCTTGCACAGGCTGTGGGTTCATATAACCCAGGAGCAGGGATATATGAATTAAACATATTCCTCAACTATGCAGAAGCCCTTTGCACTAAGCTGAATATGTAATGCATACATGCATGACAAGATAAAATTTGGAATATAGTGCTACATGCATTAATTTAATTGAATTTCCTTATTTATCAGTGTAAATGGCAGAGAGTAGAAAGAATGAAAAGTGTTTGAAATGTTTCAAGTGGACCCCTTTTAAATCTTGTGCATTTTTATTTATCCCTCATTATTATTATTATTTTTTTTCCGCTAAATGGCTTTCCTGGCAGACAGTTCCTGCACGACATATCACATCCTGTAAATCCGATTCGCTCAGTAGCCCTGTGCGGCACCTGTGCGTCCGCGTCCTCAGTCTCGGCACATCCTGCAGCGAAGCACTGATTGCAGGAGCTCGTTCGGATCGCCCCACGCTGTCCCTCTGCATAATGCCTAAGGCCCGGGCCTCTTTGTCAGTGTCATATTATCTGCCGTTGCCATTCACTCGTTGCCAGTTCTCTCCCCCGGCAGCGCCGCCTATGACTGACGTGTTCGGATTCCGTTGTCAGGCGTACAAAAGCGGCAGCGAGTATTGTGGATGTGCAATGTTGACACCACACAGCCAGCTTTGGACCGGGTGTCACAATGTCGCATAAAAGAGCTTGTCGGGGTTAACGCCGAGGCCTTTGTCTCAGGTAGAAGTTAGCAGATGGAGCTGACACTATTAATATTTACGGCTCCCGATGAAATGAATACATTTCAACTGTCATTCACGGCTCAATGGGATCAGTCAGCAGAAAACTGCTCCCTGGAGAGCCGAGTCTAAGGCACCGGGGTCTAATGAAATATTAACAGCATACACAATGAATGAATAAATAACACCAAACTGGTTTTGACACCATTTCAGACAAGTATTATTTGGTAATAGCCTGTATTCACGATTCCATGAAAATGAGCTCTTCTGGGCAAACAATGGGTGCTGCATGTAGCTTTCAAGTATAATCTTTAGGAGAAGGTGTCTCTGGGTTCTGCATGTTTAATGTCATATTTATACCGGCAACATTATGGAATTTCAGGACAGTATTCAGTATTCCCACTCTATTATGCTACAGTCAAAATGGAGGGATTGTGGTCTGGGACTTTAGTCTATGAATGCCAGGTGTTAGGATTAAAAAGAGATTAGATGAGCTTTGACTATACTGTCTTCATTAAAATAGTCAATTTCATATCAAACACTTTATATCATCATTTTATCAGAACGCTATTGTACTGTATGTTCGGTGTCTAGGCTATATTTTAAGGAAGTACTTTTATCTGTCTGAGCCTCATGCACTAAATATAATGTCATCATGCAGATTACAGACCATTTCAAAGAGCGTCTGAGTGACATAACTCAAAAGAGTTTCCTCTACTTTATTCTCATGCCCTGCATTAAGGCGAGCGTGTGTTTTGGAACTTTGCCCCCTTCATATTAGGCTGTCATCTGCTCTCAGCTTTGGCCCTTGTGCCCCTGCTGGCTTTCAGTCTCTCTCAGGGGTTTTTAACGCGTAGGATTCCTGCCTTAGCGCCTCTCAGGCTCCAGTCTATCCTGCTGGATAATCCCATGCCTTTCTGAAGGATCCAGGACTAATCCCTAAGTCCCCCGGGTCGGTGATGAAAATTTGGTCGAATTCCCTCGGAAGTCGTCTGGAGTTAATGAGGCTAACCGAGGATGAAAACAAGATGGCTGAAAAGCCACGGTGCCGTGTTACAGTACGACAGACTGTTAGGACAATGCATAACAGATGTGTAATATCCACATCAGGGTGTTTTCTTTTCCAGAGTTTCAAAGAGACATTATTATGGGATCCAAGCAATAAAAATCTGTCAAATATAATCAAAGTAAGCAGGCATATTTACACATGATTAGGTCATTTGTATTAAATATGACAACACCACCAATACTGTATGCATATAATAAAACTGTAAAGTTGCCGTGTCTGTAGCATTGAAGATATTTGGGGAATTTTTTGGGGGGGGGGGGGGGGGTGTAAGATGAGTAGTAGAACACATCAACATCAAAATGTTTTTGGAATGTTTGTCTGTCTGTTTGTTTGTGCACGCATCACGTAAAAAAAATACCGAACGAATTTTAATGGGGCTTTAACAGCTGTATTTGACCGAGCTTGAGGTAAAATTGGCCCACGGGAAGAGAAGATATGCTAATTTAAAATGGAAAAGGAAAACGCCCTTATATCTTGAAAAAAAATCATTAGTTCAACAGATGGCGCTGTACATTTTTTTATACGCCCTTATGTTTGTACAGTTGAAAGCTGCTTGGTAAACGAGATTTCATCCCTTTATTCCACGTGCTTCACGGTAACAGGTAAAACTTTTAGTTAATTCCAGATGCCGTTGTACAAACGCTTATGAGTGTGCTATTAAATTCCACACTTCTAGTGAGTTATATTAATGATTAACAATATTACCATAAATAACTAAAAAAACACGGCCGAAAGTAAAATGCTGCATATCGTTCATTTACAGGAAGGAAATTCACATCATGGTTACTGTTATGGTGTTTAAAAATCCTGTACTAAATAGTACTAAAGGTAAAACATTATTTGGGATTCAACCCCTAGAACCCCTGAAGTTAAATGATACGTTAATGCGTAATAAGTGTAAATATAACAGTAAATCTCTGGACCATTCATGGTTTATTCTCCCCACTTTTTGGCTACATAGTACTAGTAAGAATTTACAACTGCTTTTCACCCATGTGAATTATACTGTCGGTCATCATCTCTGCCTGTTGCGGTTAATTAGTTCCATCCGTCACAGAAGGATGTGTGTTCTGATAATCTGTTGATAATAAATCCATTTCGTGGAACTGTTGTATAAATGCCATATCGCACTCGAGGTTGTGCTGTTATACTGAATAACAGCACGCTACAGTATGATGCCTTTGGCACTTTTGTGCCTACAACCACATCACAAAACTCTTTTAGTTTCTTTTAGTTTCTTTCTTTTTAGAAGGTAAGGTCCAGTTGGTAGGGTAAGAGGTGGTACCCAGGCAATAGCTGATTGAATGAAATATTTAATTGTGCACATCCAGTGATTTCTGATTTTGCAGGAGAATTTCCACTACAGTCGGACAATGAATTGTAAAGAAGCAGGCCGGCTGTCTTAGGAAAAAGATTTCACTTCTGAAGAAAACTGCACAAGAATAAATGATAGTCATGAGAAATTTATTTTAGAGGACTGATTTAAAATGTTCTGTCTCTTTCGGTTTTAACTCCCCGCTTCTTAAACTTTCCTATGCTCATCTAGTCCAGTCACACTCAGTTTGCCATTCTCTGGGAATGTAACTTTACTGCAATCTATTCCTGTCTATACAAACCTCAACCTTTCTTCACTTCTTTCATGGGACCAGAAGGTCTCATGCTACTCGAAGGTCTCATTTTAAATCAGAACTCTTAACTAACATATAAATAGGTGAAAAAATGTAAATCCTTTTTTATCAATTCAATAATACCACTGGGAAAAAAAGGATATGATTTTTCATTTCTGTGCATTACTTAACTCCTTACAGCTTTGCAATTAACTGCAACCTCGTAGTAGATGTACCACTGTAATTACAAACTCAGTACACGTCCTTGATGTTTAACCCTCTATACAATATCACAGTTCAAACTTCACTTCAAATCTCTGTCAGGCTCGGTAGAGGGCGTTGTGGATCCAAGTGCAGAGGTTCGGAGTGTATGCTGATTGAAGTGTCGTTTAGGCGTGCTTGTGACTCACTTCGTGGTGCTTTGAAGCTGTATTGTGGAATCCGCGTCGAACAGGGAAAGCGTTGCTGTAATGCAAAGGCAAGTAGTACTGACAGGAGTGCGCGGAGGCGAGAGGCGGTGTGTCTGACGCTCCTCTGGAGAATGCGGAAGTGCGCTGAGCCGGTGTGTAACCTGAGCTGTGTGCCGGCGCGAAAAGCCTGAGGCGTAGCGAAGCCGGAGTATGCAGCGCTCCTCTGGGGAATGCGGAAGTGCGCTGAGCCGTTGTGTAACTTGAGCTGCGTGCCGGCGTGAGAAGACTGAGGCGTAGCGTGAAACCGGGGCGTGCAGAGCCGGCGTCCGGATGACGGCGTGAGTTCGGCCGGAGTGACGAGAGAAGGGTCCGTAATCCAAAATCGTGGTCGGGGAAGCAGGTAAGCGGTCGGCAACGGGAAATATCGAAACAACAAATCCAAATCGAGAGTCAGAGACGTGGTCAGAGAAAACAAAGCGAGGTCAAAACTAGGCAGACAGAGACGGAAGAAAACGCTGGTGAATTGAGGCTGGTGAGGCGCACAATAAACTGGCGACGTGACGGAGTCAGAGCGTGGCTTAAATGGGATAGGTGATTAAGTC
>JAAGKR010000074.1:0-186666 GCA_011419295.1 Clarias macrocephalus
TGGCTCACATGCGAACCGCCCCAGGAAAGGAAGACCAAGAGTCACCTCTGCTGCGGAGGATAAGTTCATCCGAGTCACCAGCCTCAGAAATCGCAGGTTAACAGCAGCTCAGATCAGAGAGCAGGTCAATGCCACACAGAGTTCTAGCAGCAGACACGTCTCTAGAACAACTGTTAAGAGGAGACTGTGTGAATCAGGCCTTCATGGTAGAATATCTGCTAGGAAACCACTGCTAAGGACAGGCAACAAGCAGAAGAGACGCGTTTGGGCTAAAGAACACAATAAAGAACACAATAAAGAAAACTCTTTGAATGAGAAGGTGTTTCAAAACTTTTGGTCTGTACTGTATATATACATAATTCTACGATTTCATAACCGTGTATATTCATATAGTGGAACATTTTGTTTCAGGATAAAAATGTAAATATATACTAAAAATGCCATTTTAGTAACTGATTACAAGGCATATTAAACAATTATGCCGCATTGCTTGTATTGGATTGAAATGACATGACGGTCATGGTGCCACTACCGTTTAGCACAAGCTGCAGCCAGATCAAATACTAAAACAATGTCAGCAAAACTCTGATGTTAATACAACAGGATCAGAGGATGATAATTCCAGTTTGAACTCTGGAGTGCTGATGGTAAATTACCTCCCGTTCAGCTCTTGGTGGTAATGATCATGTTTATAAAGGAATGTGTACCATAAAAAATTATTAATTATTAAGCTTTTGACATTAAGGCATATTAAAATTACAATTACATGGATTTTTTTTTCATCACTTCATGAAGGCCTTAGTCTAATCAATTAAGATTATATGTATATTGAACATTATTTAAATATGACTGTGTAAAGTTTGTTTAGGTATAGCGTTAACTCGAACATTTACAGGTAACTGAAAGTGTTGCGTTATATACTGTACATATACACCGTATATGCTATACAAGCTATACTACTGTATACAAGCTCCGCCCTTTTCACCGATCTCACGTCAAATGGCAAAGCAGCTGGTGGCTTGACCGTTTTTAATCCTTAAAACCATGCAGTGAAGGATTTGGAAAATTATGAATTCAGCCTAAATAAAATAACATTTTAAACAGTTTGAAGTAGACAAAGTGTTGTTTAAAACGGCAATATTATCAGATGTGTGTTTTTTTTTTTGTGTGTTTTTGTTTTTTTTGCAGAAACTGCTTACATGCCTGCTGTTGAATAGGGGTTTTGGCAGGCACCTGCTCTCTCGTCAGTACTGCAGACCGTACCGACCTACTCTCACCCATGCTACAACTGACAGATAGTACTGTATAATTAACAGAGACACAGAATGATGCCCCAGTGCTGTTACCATCCATCATCCACTCATGGAATGCCTCTCGTCCAATCAGATTATTCGGTCAGAATTATGTAATGTATAAATGTCTAAAATCTAGTTACTATAAACCCGTGCTTTTTTTTTTCTTTTGCCGTAGGAGCATGTTACAGTAGCATGTGAATGTCACTGCATCCCCTAAAAATATGACAGTAAAGTTGAATTAACTTGAAATTGTTTGAATGAAACATGAGCCAGAGATCAGAATGTCTGAAACGAAACTCGGTCCTATTCAATTAGCAGCACTTACATGAGTCTGGTCACTGAAATCACAATAGCCATCTTTGCACTGAGGTATTTTAATCTCTGCTCTGGAAAATAAGCACTGAATCTACGATTTTTTGGTAACATTTCCATTGTAGTGTCTCAGCTCTCAACATCATAAAAAAATGTGGAATTTTAATTGTCGTAAAAAAAAATACTAAATAATAATAATAATAATCTAATAATAAACGTCAAATTTATTTGATGGAGCATCACCAAGTGTTCAAATAATCTCAGATCAAAGAATTACAAGAACAAAGAGTTGGACAGTTCTAAACCCAATTCCAGTCATTTCAGCTCTTTCCTTTGTTGATTTCTTTGTTTAACGCGGGACAACTGATGCAGGGTGAAAGCACTTCTGAAACATGGTTAATCCACTGAAACACTGCAGTAAACATCTATTTAAAGGCTCTTAAGTACTTGCTTTAAATATCTAACGAGTGACTTTATTTTGTTACTTTAGTTTATACACTTCACGATATATTAACGACAGTTCCAAATTCCTGAATCAGTCCATAAGTCTAGACTTTAATTCCAGGAACACTATAGATTGGTCTAAAGGTTAGTCTTATTGGGCGACAGGTTAAATGCATCAGTAGGAATAAACAAAGTTATTATGTAACTATAGTATCCCCTCTGTGTGATATGTGGCTTGGAAACCAGCTCATCTTAAAAGACGGCAACTGGAAAAAAAAAAAAAAAGTCCATACACCACGTTTGGACTTCACATGGAGAGGTGGCGCAGTTTCTTTAGGAATTTAATCATCTTTGAATCGGTTATGTGAGGATTTTTGGTATGAACTACCTCTGGACACATCTGGAAATATTATGCCGCATTTGACTTTCATTCTTACTTGTTGATAAATATCTCGGCAAATCCTGTGGGAAAAAATGATTTGCACTTCAGCATAAAGAGACAATCAAAAGATTGGTTGTATACAATATGTAACAACCTCAGCAGCGACCTCATTTCCCCTCTCGTCTGTTCCAACCACTCAGCATTCAGCATCAGCAGTATACTAATCACCGGCCTGATCATCTGGCATCACCTGCATCTGTTTCTCAATGGTTCATGACTTCAGGCAGATGTTTTTAATGCTTGAAGGATTCATAGGTCACTGCCTGCCTTAACAAAATAACATTCCTCTGAAATTGGTCAGGTACAGGGACTGGATTAAAAATACAAGCCAAAAAAAATGAGAACTATTCCTCAAAGCTCAAGTGTCCTTCTGTCATTTAAACAGGACGTACTTCTCCTGTGCAAAGCAATCATAATTAAAATAACATCCAGCAATATTGACATATATCTGAAAATCTAATCCAAAAGAGAAAAGCATAATTATGGAATTTGATCTCTGCTTCCTTTTTTAATTCAGGAATGTGCAAAGATTTTGTAAAAGACTAAGTAATAAAATGTGCTTCTCATTAAAAAAAAAATATCATAAATGTATAAATAAATAAAAAAGTACTAGCATTTTAGTATTTTTCGACAAAATAAGGTCAAACAAAAACAGCTTGAAAGGAAATACTAAAACTGAGATGATCCGAAGGTCGCTATGAGAATATCCAAAGATATTGGAGGGAGAAAAGAAAGCAAAGAGAGGTATAATCTTTTGCCCAGGTATGAATTTATTAATATTAATATACTGTCATGAATACTGGACGTAAATGAATATATAGCGTAGATTATTTCTTGTGATAAACGACAAACATTTGTGAATTGTAACATGCTGTATGTCTTCGTTGGATCGGATCAATCTCTTATACGTTTTAAAAAACTGCAAGGCAAGCAAGAATAATCTGAACAAACTCATAAAGTTTATAATGACAAAATCTCAAAAACTTCAGAATTTCGTTATGGAATAGTTTAGTCTGAGATAAAAACCTACGTTATTATGATTATATGGCTTTTACAAATTGACATGACTCCAAATGACCTTCAAACAATAACAACCTAGTCAAGAACAACAACAACAACAAATATTTTAATTGAGACTAAGAAGTCATTTTTGAGATTTCAAACACGCAATGTTAAAGATTCTGAGGAACACATGAAGAATACAAGAGGCCCTGCAATACATCTTCTGCCACATCAGCAAGACTAAAAATAACGTTATTTCAGAGGAAAGGCCCAAATCTGCAAAAAGAATGAACGAGCCATGCCTGGGGCAAACGTGACATCAGCGATTATTATAAACAGGTTTAAGAGCTCGTGCGAAGACGTTATTCGTTATCGGGAAGCGGCGTGTAGAAACCACACACCAAAATCAATGTGTGAAACTTCATGACATTATACAGCAAATGGCGTGTAGAAACCACACACCAAAATCAATGTGTGAAACTTCATGACATTATACAGCAAATGGTTCTTACCCATTACATACGACACCCTGGCTCCACGTTTCCTGTTTCAGTGTGTGTGCGTGCGTGTGTGTGTGTGTGTGTGTGTGTGCTTTCATCGAACAACTCTGAATACTCACCTATGAGCGCCTGGAAGAGGCTGCTTCTGAAGATGCCCATCACTCGCAGAATGGCAGCTTTTAGCTGCTGCTCCTCCGGCTTCCTCAGTTTGGAACAGTAATCCTCCAGCAGCCCTAACGCCCGGGCCGTATCTGCCGAAACAGCCGCAAAGCATTAACGTCACAGAGATCTAGCGGGATTGTTATTTCTATACTTGACAAACATTATCAGTGCGGTTAAATTCATGAATCTGATTAGTCAGAAGTTCGAATACACCGTCACTTCATATACAGTAACAATAACCCATTTGCTTGTATTCACTGCTGTTAGTGATCCATCTAAACCTATTTATAAACTCATTTAAAATATCACGTCGGAGCAAAACATCTTATTGTAGATACGGTGAAGTTTTTTTAGTTCCAGAGGCACTTAACAAGCTGCCCTTTGACTTCTTAACATCTACAGAGGAAAAGAAACAGGTGAAGTGAGGGAGCGAGTGTTTACGGCTCCTATAACATAGACGATCCTGGGATGTTCCAGAACAGGTCAGAGGTGGAGGCGGTGTGAACCGGCAGGAAATGCATGACGATTTTCACGGGTGTGTGATCACAACCAGTTAACTGGTCTGCGTTTTTGTCCTTTTAGGAAAGGACGTGATCCGAAGACAGAGACAGAGCTGACTGAGCCGACACAAGACGCACAAGACACTTGAACTGGAGCATGAACATACTGTAATAATCCATGAATGGGGTAGTGCTTGATTTTACCTTCATGATGCATGAAAGGAGCTCACAGAAATAAAAGAAAGCAAGACACTTTGCAAAAAATCACCTGTCTCCTCCTCGTCACGCTTTCGCTCTCACACACACACACACACACACACACACACACACACAGAAAACTACAGTGTCATACAATGGCATAAGAAGAATAACACACTTCTTTACATGCTGAAAATAATCCACTTTTTGTCAGGAATCCAATCAGCAGCTTTGTTTACATGAACAATATTTCTTTAATCTGACTGAAATTATTTTGATTAAAGGTTCCAATTAACCGTTAAGAGTTTTAATCAGAATGCACCTTTAGTGGCACATGCTAAGTGATTCTGCCCGCTGAGTTTAATCTTCTCCATTAAATCCCGCCTTGTGCTTTTTGATCAGTTACAAGAGTTCAGACTGATCTGTGATTGGCTAGATGTTTTACTGCATATGAAATGGCCAGCCAAGCCAGAGTCCCAGTGGATGAAAGCAAAGGCAGGTGGGAGAGAGTTGTCCTCACAGAGTTTTCTGATTGCGGAACGAAAGCTAAATTTTCCTCACAGAAACTCGTCACTAGTGATGCGTCGTTCATGAAAGAGTCGTTCTTTTTGAACGAATCTTTAACGTGACTCCTGTTAGAAGAACGAGTAGTCTCGGAGAGTGATTCATTCATTTTCTACTGCGCGAGCAAGCGCAAAGCATCGCAAAACCTCCGTAGGTTATGTACAGGAAACAGAAATGAGTAGGTACCTTTGAGTCCTTTGGTCCAAATCGTTCTTTCTTTTGTCACGTGACTCCCATAGAAACTATGCAGTGCAATAGATTTAAAAAGGGACGAGGTTATGAGGGTGAGCTGCTTATTCTGTTTATAATAATGTGTCCTTAGCTGCAATGTAATATTTTCATTACTGGAACTATAGCCTAAATTTGTGTATGTACACGTGCTGGGTATCTGAACGTCTTCTGAACGTCATTTTGATTGATTTCCCATTAATTGCCCAAACCTACCACAACATGAGGCAAACATGCACAGAAAGAATATATTTATTCCAACAAGAGAGAAACAATTGGACCGAGTGTTTCCATGGATAATATTTGGCCACTGAACGTATCCTCCCATATTACGAATTCAAATTCATTCCGACCGGGCCGGATCGGGTCAGACTGAGGTGTTCACATGTTTGTTTTTTAACATGACTCGGCTATTATTCTGCGCTACATTAGGCTCTTTATTGAAAATGTTACATTTTATTTTATTCCTGATCAAAAGAACGAAATGAACTAAATGGCCCAAAAAAAACGATTAGTTCATATTGATGAACGAGATTTAAAGAATCGAGTCAATAAATTGATTCAAACTTTCCATCACTACTTTTCATGTCAGCTGATGCTTCCCTATATAGTATCAAGTAGTGCTGGGCCATCTGACCTCAAATCAATACCACAATTAATTGAAAATTTTACCTCAGTTATGATTATTTTATTGTATTTTGTTTTTTGCCCTTCTAGTTTATGGACAAGAGTGAACCGTAAATATGATATTAAATCCCTAAAACTATTAAAGGGATGTTTTTTTTCTAATAACTATTTTAGGGTTCAAATTTTTTTTATTGTTCTTAATTTGTTTTATTTTATTTATTTTTTTGTTTTTAAGAAATTTAGTCAGAACAGGGTAAATTTAAAATATAATGATGTTATAAAATCTTTAGAAATGTTAAAAAGAATGAAACATACATTTTTGAAAATTGTCTCTTTCTGTCACATGTGCTACCCAGGCACATCACCATTTCTGGAAATGATGTCATTGGTACACAGATTGTCACATGACCGCACCAGGAAGTTCATTACATTCCATCAGAGTTCATCAAAGGTTAAAGTGAAGGATAAAGCTGAATAAGGACCTTTGCAGAGTGTTTGTGTGTCACCTGTGGATATACAATAGGGAAAGAACTAACAAAATCTTAAAACATTAAAAGATTACGTTGATCAGAGGTTCTGAACATCATTTTGATTGATTTCCCATTAATTGCCCAAACCTACCACAACATGGGGCAAACATGCACAGAAAGAATATATTTATTCCAACAAGTGAGAAACAATTGGGCCGAGTGTTTCCATGGATAATATTTACCCACTGAACGTATCCTCCCATATTACGAATTCAAATTCATTCCGACCGGGCCGGATCGGGTCAGACTGAGGTGTTCACATGTACCTTTTTTAATATGACTCGGCTATTATTCTGCGCTACATTAGGCTCCATGTAAACACACCTATTGATTATTTTTCTACAAAAGCATGTCGACTAGTATTTTATTCCATAGTTCATTCTTCAAAAGTTGTGCTATTTGATTGTAACTTTCTTAAAAATGTCATGTGTCATCCATAGTTTATGTTTTTTATTGCACTGCTGTATATTCCACCAATATTTATTCCATATATGCTGCATCATACAGACGTCCATATGTGTACTGCATAATCGTGTTTATACCATATTGCACCTTCTGTACATTAATCACTCTCACTCCTGTACATATGGACTCATATCCTCATTTGTTATTTATTGTAAACAGGCCACTTATGCACGTCTGGTTGGATGCTAGCTGCATTCTATTGGCTCTGTACATATACTTTGCACAATGACAATAAGGTTGCATCTAATCTAATGCGCATTTGTTTCACTCTATCAGATACCACGTTAAACCTTCACAGCAAACTCCCAGGACCTGGAGCACCTCAATGATGTTGTATCACATGGCTGATTAATTACCTACTGATACCAAATAATCAGTAGTAGTTACTGAATAAATAATAAGCTAGGAGTTTTGTTTATATTTCTCATGAGCTTGAAATAAAAGCATCTGCTAAAGAAACTCACACAGAGCAGTGAAATTACATTTGTGTGACTGTGAAATCTGACTTCGCTTTTGGAAATCCGCCTGAGAGAGCTGATAAGTCTGTCTGTGAAGCTGTTTTCATCAGAAGTCATTTAACCTTTTGGCATTCGGAGAAGCCGAGTTCTGTCGGACTTATGTTCAGTACTACTTTCAGACAGCACTGGGCCGCTATGAAGCCCGGAATCTCTGCGTAAAAAGTTATTTAATCTTTTAGCAGAAGTCATTACTACCCTGCAAATCCAATTCCCTGCGCTTGCTCGCTGGATGCCACTTTATGGGTTCTAATGTCTTTTAGTCTGGCAGAAAAGCTTTTGTAAAAACTTTACTTCCCTTCGGCCTAGGCTATTAAACAGCTGTGATATATGAGACATGAATCTTATGACACTTGCGGCCCATTCTGGAGTCTATTTATAGTCTTCAGTCTGCACAGTGCATGTGCACCTATAGACTATAATTACATCATGACATCCATTGCTGGAAACGTACGTTATTAAATCATAATCGTAATTTGATCATCACGACTTAAATACTAGTTCTTTTTGTTTTTTTCCTGGTACAAAACATAAACGTGCTCTTGTTTTTGTTTTCTCACCTCTTTTTCTTAAAGGCATGCTTTCTTCTTTATATCCCGGTGAAACTGCGACAAATACGTTTCCCCTTCATTGGTTTGATGGCTTTGGAAGTCTCGGGCCAGTTGGAAAGCCTTAAAGTACCGAGTTATTGGCCAGTTTCGCAGCTGCAGCCGTGCAGCCACGTTAGATGGCATTTAGCTCAGCTTGCACATTTGAAATCCAATAGTCTGAGACGGTCGTCGTCACAACATCACGTAAAAGACGACTTAAGCTCCATCAGCACAAAGTGACTCCATGTGTGTCCGCTTCGATGGCGATGAATCTGTACACCGACATGCAGGAGTATCCAGCCAGGAGGGATTTCGAGTGAAGCATTTTAGAGAGAGCAGTCCATCTCGTCTCTAGCATTCGATAAAGAACATCATCACGACCTGCATGAAGTCCATCCTGGTTTGTTTGAAGAAAAAAAAAAAAAGTGACTTTGGTGGAAAGGACCTTAGTTCTTCCTCGGTGCTCTCGATAAGTAAGTCCACAAGGCGTTTCCTTTCAGTGTCCAGTGTCCAGACGAGGGAAGCCTCCTCCTGGGTCACAAGTTGATGAGAGGGGATTTAAAGTGGAAACCAATCACAGCTCGAGGGAGTATTAAAGGCGCAGTGGTGCTGGTCAGTGCTGGGGGGACGGGACGAACGGTAGTGCAGTCCTGTGTAAATCATATCGGACGGAGAAAATCGTAAACTCTGACTCCTTTTTCCCCCCCTCCCAATCAGTAGTCATGTAAACTCTTTGAAATGGCTTGTTCCAATCAGATCAGCTTTATGCCAAGTTTGAGCAACTTGATCTCCTGAGGCAGGCAAACACCAGAACTGTCAGTACTTATGGCTTACAGTGTGATTGATAAAACATTACTATTAATAATAATAATAATAATAATAATAATAATAATAATAATAATAATAACTAGGACTCAGGACATTTTGCAGAAGAGAAGAGAGAAGTGTGAGAGTGGACTTTCTTTGCAGCATCTGCAGATCCTCTTAACTGACATTCACTCATAATGATGCTCAGACAGAGGAAGCTAATGTCAATCACCTAAAGTAGCAGAATGCACAACAGACAGAACAGACAGCTGCATACATCATGGCGTGTATGCAAAGAAGCGAACAAACAAACAAGCAAGCAAACAACATCCAGATGGATGGATTACTGAAGCATCCTGCTAGTCAGCGCTAGTCAATTTCAGGCAGAAAACAGCAGCATGTCGGTGCGACGCCTGTCGGGAGACACCTGCAACTTTCAAGCTAGCACATTTAAACCCCTACACCGTTCAACTCGCAAATCTTTACAACATCTCATCTCCAAAACGCCCTGTCGTGTAAAGAGAATTTACTTTACATTCGTCCCGTCTTGTCTTTTCGCTTCGTCTCTGTCAGGCTGGGGTTGTTAGGATTGACTCTCTCTCTCTCTCTCTCTCTCTCCGGCGAGTGCAGCAATTTCAGCAGCAGCAGCAGCATCACCGATTTCGCCTTAGCAACCGGAGGCGGGTCACTACTAAGCAGTAGTGATTGACGGAGCTCAGCAGCCAATAGGATACCACGTTTTTACCAGCACGCGTAAAACTCAACCAATCGGAAAACCTGTTTCAGTCTCGACGTGAAAGTTCACGAGAACATGTGGTTAGTTATGGCGGCGCTCTGTGCTGTGTGAGGAAGCGGAATGGGGGGAAAGGAATGTTATTAACACGACTGGCTGCTTATAACTCAATAAAGAACTGTAAGGTAAGTGGTAATGAAATGAAGCACCGATACAACACGTTATTAAAATATATATAGAATAGATAATGCACTACGTCAGGGAAAGGTATACGTTCTGCATGTGTTTATCATGTTTGTTTTCATGAATGAATGCTTCGTTAGCTCGTGATAGATATAACACATCATGGACTTTTGTCATGTTCTGTAGAAACTGGGGGGAAAAGATGTCGCTGAAAGACAGCGGTCAAGGGCAGCCAATGTCCAGAGCCATAATCATAGAACAACTCTCCAAGAAATTTGAAAAGCTCCCAGACATTGACAGGTAGGAAGATTAAACCAGCCCTCAGGCTGCTGTGAATTTGTAATATGACTGTTTTTTTTTTTCTGAGCCAGGTGTGTCTTTGCAGGAAGATCTTCGCATACGGCCCGGTTTATTTGGGTGCTAATGCAGGACTGGCGGGTCTGATAGCAAACAGTTTGTATCGGCGCGCGCTCAATGTCACACAAGGACGGTTTACTTCCGGTCTTCCGATGGCCGTACTTCCTTTCCTTACAACTGTGGCATTATATAATGCAGCTGTCAGCAACCCTTTACTGACAGGTAAGAGCTAATGTTAGAATTAGATGTAAAAATAATAAATGCATGTTCGTTGATTTCGATTTTTTTATTTATTTATTTTAGGTGACCTCAACTGTCCAACTTGTGTCCTGCTAAGGAGTGCTTTAATAGGTGTAGTTGGTGGTGGAATATACCCCATTTTGTTGGCCTTGCCAGTCAACGCTGGACTTGCAGCAAGGTGTGTATTTTAATTCATCTTGGCTCAGTTGTGGGGCTCTCACCTGCCATGCAGAAGGTCCCAAGTTCAGTTCCCACCAAATGCCCAAACCTCAACCACTGGATGCAGTGCCAGTCCCAAGCCTAAATAAAATGGGAGGGTTGCATCAGTAAGGGCATCTGGTTGTAAAACCTGTGCCAAGGTGTGCGCGGATCATATGGTCCGCTATGGCGACCCCTGAAATACTAACAACTCATGGACACCTGTGCTCCTCTGGCAGTCCAACCTCTCAAACATTTGAAATCAACACTAAAAGTTTGATCATGATCATCACACATGTACAGCAATGTATGCTGTTCATCACATGTGAGCCTTTGGTTTCCTCCCACCTCCCAAAAACACACTAGATGTAATATCTCTCATATGTAAAGGTATTAACATGGATGCATCTTTTACATAGCAAAGTAGTGTAGCTTTCACAGTAGTGCTCCTTGAATTCCCCTTTTAAAGACTAATGGTATCCGGAAACAAGATGTTGTTTTGTTTTTTTTATTTCTGAGAGTGATTATGATATTAGTGAATGATTAATTTTGATTGCATTTTACATGAGCTGGGTGACATGGCAATTCAAGAAGTAGCATTGCTGCCACATTGCACCAGGGTCCCTGGTTCGATCATGAGCTCTGTGCAAAGCTTGTAAACACTGTACCTTAGTTATGAATGAGTGTAAATGTGTATGTTCCCCAGTGCTTCCAGGATATGCTTCAGATTCACCTGAACACTCAAGAGTAAGGGATACTGAAGGTGTGTTAATAAATGGGCTTAGTTCATTTAAATAAATATATCCTTATTCGACTTGCAGGTATAACAGCACTCCAATGCCAGAGAAGGGGAACATACTCCGCTTCTGGACGACACTGAGCAAACCCATTGTGAGGAGAATGTATGCTGTACTTTTACTACAGACCCTGTTTGGTACATATTTAGGCTCCAAACACTCTGAGATCTATCTGAAGATGCTTAAACTGTCAGATTCAGAGACTGAGGAGCTGAATGACTAAGCAAGTGTTTTACTTATATATAAAAAAAAAAGTAACACATACAATATTCATGCTTTTTTCCCTTTCACAAAAGACTTTAAATTTCCAGGCTTACACTCAATTTAGAAACCAAATGTTAAACTACATTGTTGGTCTGATTTTTTGTTTTTAAGACAAGCTATTAAAGGTTAATGCACCTGGTTCAAAGTCCAGTCCCATTATTTGACCTCTATATGCAGAAATAATGCAGAGTATATCTATAGATTAATAGCAAGTCCACAAATAGTAATTGTAGAACGGTATTCTATGATGCAAACTGCTTATAGCTGGAACTTCCGAGCTACATGTATAGATGAAAAGCTGGAATACATTATTTGAAAATATTTTATTAATGTTTATGAATCTGTAATCTCTACACTGGCATGCTATTTGTTTAAAGTGCATCATATTTGTGAATGAATCTTTGTTTTAAATAAATCTAAGTTCAACAACAGTCCCAATTTGGCAGGAAGACTAACCAAATAAAATTAAGTTTCATCATAAACTTATCTATATTTACTTTATTCATGTATATACCTAGTAGTTCATGATTACTAGGTTTTTGGCGGGTGGGATGAACCAATTAACCTGAATATACACTAGATATCGCTATATTGTACTGCATATTATTAGTTCTCTAAACATTACTAATGTGCAAGATGTGCAAATAACATTTACAGCATATTACAGAAGCTTCACATAAAAATGGCAGATATCTTATTTTGAACAAATCCGAAGGTCTTATGTCCTTTATAGCAGCGATGTTTGTTTATTAGAATATTTCCTAAAGGTGATAAATTATGTGTGATCATTTCCCCATCAAGAATTATAACTTGTGCACAGTGGTGTGCATTTGGACTTTTCAAGCGAGACATGTGTCAGGTTCAGATACTCTATGATGCATCATTTTAAAATGCAGGTTATATAAATAATTTATTACATTGTTATTTTTATAGGCCTAGGTACTAGAGCTGGGAATTGTAGGTAGACTGTCAATTCAGTTCATTTAGGTATTTGGGCATTGCAATGTCCAATTCAAAAGCACTAAAGGTTATTGTCTGATTTGTCTAAATCAGCTATTTTTCT
Organism: Clarias macrocephalus; assembly: GCA_011419295.1. Lineage (NCBI taxonomy): Eukaryota > Metazoa > Chordata > Actinopteri > Siluriformes > Clariidae > Clarias > Clarias macrocephalus. Next base: position 13,017 of record JAAGKR010000074.1, read on the forward strand.
TACAGGTTTTGTAAGTATTAAAAACTGAAAAACTTATCCAATGTGCCATTGACTGTTGTTGTGTAACTACTCTGTCATTTCTCACAAACGCGATTATTGTTTTTAAAGCAATCATCTTTAATCCTGTCGAGCTTCTGCACCACTTTTCAGTCCAGTAGGTGGCAGTAATGCACCAGTCACCCATAAAACCGTTGAAAAAAGTAGAAGAAGCAACGTTTCTCTCGAAACGGATGGAAACGATTTGCATTTTCTGAAGAAACCATGGTATATTTTATAAGGACTTAGTCAATTTTAGAGAATTTAATATTTAAAAGTTTACCTAAGTAGTTCAAAATTAGTGAATAGATTCAATTAATTAAATCAATCAATAAAAAATTATAAAATTAAATGATCAAACAAATCGCACAGCTCTATAACCTACTGGTAACATTTCCAATCTGTCCATCCTAATACGTTCAGCCACAGGGGCACACCATCACACAATTAATTCTATAAGGAACTGTTTTTTAGATTTAAGGAATGATTTAATATTCAATGAAACACTAACAATTATAGAATTAATCTGTCGATTAAATGTCTTTAATCTCTCTATTATTCTTGCTCCTGCAGGTTTTACCGACAGATTTAAGGCCATTTTGAACTGTTGAGAATAAAGAGGGAACCACTGCCACTAAATGGAAAAAGTGGAAAGTTAAAGTTTCTTAATAGAAACTTTAATAGTTTTAATAGGTTTAATAGCACATCCACATAAGCAGTCCTTCCATATTTGATCCGATTTCTTCACTTAAGCAGGTGGATCATGCTTGAGTTTCTTTGACAAGACAAACTGACTCTCTTGTAGCGAAATAAAAAAAAATATTTAAAAAATAGGAAAGCGCTGCAAATTGAGAAACATTCTGGATGTACAGACAGGAGAATCGAACGTTAAACCAATAATTTATATAATTATGGCCCAAGCACTATGACATCAGTCATATGTCATCATAGTGTGTGATGGGTCCTCTTGTTCTAAATTTCCCTTCCTATTTCTGTTTGACCAACAATTTTTTACACTACCTGGCTGCTTTTTCTCCACTCTTTGTTTAATTAAGTAAATACCCCTCTGATTCATCATCTGCAAACAGACTAAGCCAAGTGAAAACCCCTACCTAAGCCTTGACCATCACAAGCTCTTTGTAAGCAAGGTTCCCCCTCCATAACTCACAGGACAAAGGGCACATAGCATGTTGTCATGGAAAGGCTGTGCTTTGCAGTCCCTTAAATTTCACAATTACCACTGATTACCACTCTTTATCCACTTAGAAAAGAGGAAGGATAACACTTGAGGAGAATGAAGAAACTGCTGTTTGAAAGAGAGAAAAGGAAAATGGTTAATTATAGTTCAAAATAAAGCAGTGTACATTACACATGTGTTGACAAAAATAAGATTTATTTGCAGATACTTGTTCAAAATCCTAAACAGTCTTTGGATTTCCAATACATAGACTTATATACAATACCCATCTTAACAAAAACAATCCTAGTTTCACAAAACAAATGCGTTTTTTTTTTGTGTGTGACGACGAAGCAGAAAGCTTCACACATACAGTGTTTGCAGCAATGGTTTGCTGGTATGCATAAAAGGCCAAGAGCTTTAACTTTCCATACATGTATAATAGCATTTTTACTGACAAGTGCATTTTTATATTAAACAAAATGCAACATGATGGGAGTACCAGTAAAAGCTTTAACTTACACTGCTTCTTGTACTACCTTTTTTAATTTACCAGGCCATGTTGCAAGCAGCTGGTCCCGTTTCTTCAGCTTTCCCCCACAGCAAATCCACTTTAGCATAAAAGAAAATAAGGGGCTCCATGAAAAACGTTCTTCAAGAAATCAGTGACATTTCACAAAGGGTTTTCATTTTAACAAAATAAGAATCGCTGAAGCTGTGCAATTTGCTTTTCAGGCATCTCAATTACACTATGTATACCTTATACCAACAAACACCCTTTGTGAAACATCACATATTTACAACACTTTAATTCAATTTACAAATCAGTACTAATCAGCCCTCTATAATGTTGACAAGAACTAAATACTGAATGCAGCATAAGCATGTTCCAAAGTGTTGAATTAAACAACTTTCAATTAGCTTCAATTACAGGAAAGCTTATTTAAAAGTTCATATTGTGCCATGAACTGTCAGAACACTGCAGGCACATCTCAGGAGAAACTCATTTCTGTGCAGTCTTCAACATCTTGATCCTTACCATTGGTTCTGGTAGTCATGGATGCTCTGAGATCCAGTCACCCCACATGGAAGACCAAGCACCTAGAAGAAAACTGTCAACAAGTTTAGCAGTAACTTGTATTGAAATCAGTTTCTATATACATGCCATGTCTCTATTTGTACAGTTAAACTGTCAATTGACAACTGTAGTGTCCAACACGCTGCTCATTACATTAGTTCAGTCTCAGGAAAACGCTGAAAAGGCAAAATACTTGACCCTACATTTTGAGCGATGCGCTTGCACTCTCTGCACATTTAGTGCAGAACTCCACAGAGACGTGGTCTTTGTCCACGTGCAGACACACTCCACCTGCTGCTTCCTTATCCTCCACCTTCACCCTCTTCCTCGGCATGGCATAATCATGGTCATTCTCACTTGGCTCCTGGAAAAGCGAGGTAGAGAATTTCATGCCGTTCATACCGCTCAATCTAGACAACAGCTGCGCCAACATGCTCTCATTGGCCAACACAGCTCGCAAGTACCTAGTTTCATTTTCAAGTTCTTCAACTCGTTTGTTCAGGCTGCCGTTTTCCTGCTTGAGGAGCCGGTTTTCAGATGTCAGCGATCCAACGCGCTGCTCTAAGCCATTCAAATACTCTTTCTTCTTCAACCGGTTTAATCTCGCCGCCAGGGCATTCTTATTGATGATGTGCCCGGAAAGGTCTTGTAGTTTCTGTCTCCGAGACGAACCTCTGCTGTGGGATATGCACAAATCAGATTCCTGATCCGTCTTATCTCCTGTACGTAAACCTAGATCTTGCATGCTGATGTCCTGGAAAGGAGAGAGCACTTCATCATCTAAAGCCCAGTTGAAATCGGAGGTAAAGAGCTCGTCTAGCCCCCAGTCGTTTGAATCACTTTCTGGTGACGAGTGCTTGATTGAACTTTCAGAATCGATTTTTAGGGTACGGTCACATTCCTCAGACGGACCTGAGCACATGGCGTCTGTGCCTTTATTTGCAGCTCTTCCTCTTTTCCTGGTTACCATTGGGGACTCCTTATTGGTCCAGAAAATTCCAGTCTTCAGATGCAGAATTAAGTCTAAAAGAACAAAAATACAATAAATTAAACAACCACGCATTAAACTCATTTAATAAAATAACATGGCTATGGTAGCTTATGGTATAGCTTTAGCGCAATTTTTAGCTATTGTACTAACAATGCCTCATTAATGTTTAACTATCTCACGGTGTCGTCCAGATATCTTTCCAGCACAACTTTAAAGACAAAAACGACAAAAGACTAAAAATAACGACACAGACGCGAGTTTAATGCGAGTTAACTATTAAATCATACGCAAAACCTACGCAACAGTAAGCTACCGCTCAATCCTGCGGCAATAAAATTAAGCTTTTAGTCAGTTAGGCCTTTCAAACTGGTTTTATATTAACGTTCACACCTTACCCATTTTTTCATATCACAATTTATAAGGAATACATATAACATTTGGCTAATTAGATACGCAAAATCCTGGCTAGCTAAATAAACGCTAGCATTGTTCCTACAGGCCGCGCGCGCGCCGCCGCCATTACCGGAATGATGCAGCATTTTTAAAACCGAAAATTTATCAATACACTATTTAAAACGTTTACTTACCCTCAACAACAATATATCACACTTTACTCAATACGTAGAATGAAAACGGAATTCTCAAAACACGGCACCCTTGGTATGAGAGAGGAAAAATAACTCTTGACTCCGCAACCGCAGCTCTGACGACACAGCAACAACGCAATGTGTGCGCGTGAGCCCAAAATGGCTGCGTCACAAGATCTCGCGAGATGTAATAATAACCGCGATTTAACGCGAGATTCTCACAGGCTCTCTACAAAGGCTAATGCTATAAATTTACATCTCACTGTCAAGTGCGCGGAGTGAACGTGTGACACCGCGTTTGTTAAGTATATTTTAACTGCACACTAATAAACCCGTATTAAAAATGTACAACGCCATCTGTTGAGTTTTGAGGTTAACTAAGATTTTTTAAGGCTGATTTTTTTATGATATATATATATTTTTCAAAGTAGCATATCTTCTACAGTTGTGAAAACCCCATTAAAATTCGTTGTTTTACTATATAAAAAAAAACTATGAAAAGTAGGTTTTCGTGATACATGCACAAACAAACAGACAGGGGGAAAATGTAATACATTCTTGATGTGCTCTATTAATCATCGTACATAATTTTTTTTTGCAATATTCTAATTTTATAACGCTGTAAAGAAGTTTCGCATCAAAACTCTTCAGGTGATTTTTGTTTACATTAAAAGAAGGCTCAGTTGGTGTAAGATCTCAAGTTCTCCAATAGATGTCGCTGTTTTTTTTCTTGTATTCTTTGTTTTCTGCAGGAGAAAATCTTCAGCATTACTGTCACAGATTTATTGCAAAGTTATTCTGTAGACTTTCCCCTATCAGGTCTAAAATGAAACTGAAAAATGAGAAAAATCTGTTCTGCTCAAATAGGCGGCATGGTGGCTTAGTGATTTCTGAGGAATGGAGTTTGTGTGCATGGAGTTTGCATGATCTTCCTGTTCTTAGTGGATTACCTCCAGTTTTCTCCCAGTTTTACATGAAATTATAAACTAAAAATTTATTTGTCTATAGCTAGGGCTATAATCATGCACTCTTTACAAGTTCAGATAAAGTCCTCAAAAGGTAGAATTCTGTGCAAACCTGTGATTTAGACACTGGACATGATGCTTTTACAATTTAAGTCAGCAATAGTTTTTACATTTAGTAGAGTGGATAAAACTAACATTTATATATTCCAATCTCCTTGTTTATGAGAAATACATTTTTTTTTAATCCCAGCTGACATAAACCGTACTAAGACCTTCAGGTCTGTATCTCAACCGCAAGTTTTTAGTTCAGTATTTCTTTTACTATCTGCAAAATTTATAATAGTTTGTAATACTAATTATTAAGATTACTTATGTAATTATAAATTATGTAATTATAGTATGTGCTATACCAAATGATTCTCTAACTAATATAAAACAATATGCACATATTTTCCCTTAATAGTAATTTATAGTAATTTGCACTTTCAAATAACAAGTTAACAGTTGATTTCAATGCTTCAAGTAACACCATTTTATCTTGAGGTCACTGTACATTTAATGTTTATTGAAACTGCTTTCATATATTCTCATATGTACATGATCAGTGAAGTTATTTTAAATATAGTTCTACAACTAGAAAACAGAGCTTGCAATATAAAATGCAGAAGAAAAAGATTCTCTCTATAATAAAAAAAAATGTACATTATTTTAACCCCTCTGTGCTACACATTTTGGTGTTTTTCCATCACATTTACTCTCCACATCTGACTGATCAGCTAATAAAAGAATTTATTTTGAAATAAGTCTTGTTATTGTGGAAGAAATATTAAATACATTACAGTGCACATCCTTTAAGGCTAGGGTTTGGATTTTGGGTTTCCGTGGAATATGTTGCTGCTTCGTTTGAAAACTTGCCCACCCACTGTAGCATTTCTAGACCAAGAACCCAATAATTCATACTGGCAGCGTATACAGTTTGTTAATGGTATAAAATTCAGAAATTATTTATTTTAAGATTTTACAATAGGTAAAACAGACATTTTCTGAACTTCTTGTTCCATAAACAATGTATACCACATCCTTCTGAACCATTCACTTGGACTGTTACTATCTTGTCATGATAAGCATCCTCAAAGGTATGATGTCTTCTACCCATTCATTCTTTGATTCAATCATTCTTCTCCACAATGCAGATTCAGTAGAGTTGGAATCCATCCACTTTACCTCAATGTCATGAATTTTACCTGGATAAAGATAGAAATGACAAAATTCTATTACACAATTTACTACAATCAGATTATACCAGAGTGTTATTAAATGCTTGAGTATGTGTTATTATAATAGCATGTCGTAATTTCTTTAATAATAATATATAAAGGGATATAACCTAGGTTATATGCGCTTGTAGTTTTCTCCAAGTGAAGTCTTTTATTTAGATTTTTTTTGGAATGAATCTCCAGTGTTAGTGCTATAACAGTATTTAGAAAAGCTCTGATGACGAAAAAAAAATTTTATAGCTGCTATAATGTCCAGGATAATACGAAATAACTTATGTCGTGGACAACCCACACTGTTAAAGGTAACAGAAAAAAAATATATATATAATAACAACACTCCAGGTTGTCGTGTCAACCTTGTCCTGGTAACAACATTACACCTCCACACTGTATGCGCAATTAAATCTGGCTGTGAATAAACAGTGGTGAGTGCAAAAACAAGTGCCTCCCACCTGTTCCAAGGCCAAGTCTCGTGCCACCTAAGAAATTATTACTGAGCCGATCGTGGTCCCACACTGTGAGCTCAATACAGGTGTCTTTCAGATCTTCTGCTCTGAGGCCATCATAGACCATGGTGTGGTTGAACACTGGGTTTGCGGTCTTCTTTACAACCCGAGTTTTCTGTCGGTTGTTCTGATGGCTGTCTGGAAGTATTGAGCTGAAAGCCGCAATATACATGTACATGAACAACTACCACTGCAGAGATTACTCCATACATCCATAACATAAAATCACAGGAAACTAATATATTTACACACCATTTTACAAATGGGTCTATAGTCCCTCTTCTGAACGGTAGATCTGTACATTCCTTTACCCAGACTTGCATCTCACCAGTCTGTGGTGTCTTGTTACCTACAACCACAGAAGGCCCACTATTATTCATTTCACATTGCATTTGTGAGCACAGCCCAAGGCGTTTGATCACTTACTCTGAGAGGTCTGCAGAAGGAAACGCAAAGCTATTCTCATATCTCCACACACTGCCATGTTATGGTTAAGGTGCATCGGACTGGATGGAGTAACAGTCTATGACAGGGTGAAATAAGCAAATGCATTATTTCAGGTATAACCTATTGCCATATTTTCACATCAGACATGTCTGAACACGGTGATGCATTTCTTTCTTATTCTGCAAAAACAGCTTTCTGACTTCCTTCAATAAACCATGTCTACATACAAGCGCATAAACAGATAAGGATTTCAGGGTATTACTGTATATTGCCGCTTATGCCTAGAAAGCCGTAAGTTAAAAGCAAAAGTTGAATTATTTTGATTATTAATATGATTATTTTCAAAAGTCTTACTCTTCCTTTGAGGGTGCGGTCCAACATCTGTGTATTATTGTCCCAATCAGACAAATCCACATTGACCTCACCAAGAAAACTGTTCCTTCCAAAAGTGTCATGATGCCACACAGAGACATTTAAAGTATGGAACTTTAAGCTCTCCAGTGGTATCTTGTACTGTTTGGGGGGAAAAAAGGACATAGTTGTCTCCGTTTTAATATATACAAAAAAAAAAAATCTTTAAAAATAAATTAATAAATTTGAACACCGTTAATACCCGTAGGATTTCATTATAGGTAGGATTCAGTGTCTTCTTCTTTACAGACGTTTTCCTCTTCCCCATTCTTGCTTTGTCAGGTAAAAGATAACATTTGACATACCTAAAATACGTAAAAGACAACATCAAAACAGAATTTAGCAATTTTTTCATTATTTTACTATAATTAGAGTCTTAATTCTATACTAACGATGATACTTTTCATGTCATATGATATCCACTCACGGGTCAGAACGGTTTCTTTTATGCTCGGCCACTGCCAAATCCCTGCACTGGACTATAAAGATGTGGAGCTCTCCCAGTTTATTCACATAATTAATGGCGAACTGGATGGTTCCCTTAACATCCACGTATCCGGAGTCTGTGCCGTAAATGTTCGTCACGCTGCCGCTGACCTTTCATATCGACACAAGTCACTCGACATTACTCACGAACATTACTCACTTGACAATACAAACCAACACAATAGACTAGAAAGCCAATGGAGCATGCATGTTAATATATAATCAAATTATTATTCTGATGTTAAAATGTAAGGCACATACAGAAGACATGGAGGCGAGGCCAGAGGAGGCACTGACGCAAGTATTTGTGCTGCATTTCCTCTGTCTTTCAGAATAGAAGCTATTCACTGAGAGATTGTCACTTTCTCTGCCGTTAACCTAATAGACACAGGAGGACAAGAGGAAATGTACAGGAGAAATATGCTGATAGTGATACTGACTAGGCCTGTGAAAAACAGTATATTCGACGCATCATGTATCCTAGAAATGACTGGTTATTGGTTGTCAAAAAAAAAAATACCTTATTTGTGCAATAAACCTACAACACAGCTTTACTGTACAACGTTAGATCATAGAAATGTTTAACTTAATTAAAAAGTAATAGTGTTTTCTTTTAATCATACATATGTTTAAGATAGAAATGAAACCATCACTTCTTCTTGTGCCTTGTGCCCCCTCAGGTGGTAGTGATGTGCATAAAATGGAGAACAAAATCATGCCATTTTTAAAAGAATGGAAGGAATGGTTGTAGATAAATGGCTACAGAAAGTATATACGGTACATGAGTGAACAAATCTGGTTCAGAATGACATGTTAAACTGACAGTTGATTCAGTGATTATTAATTAGTTATTAATGCATAAACGGTTATTTATGTATACATTGAAAGAGTTACGCTCTACTGAGTTAAAGCATGCAGCGCTTTCATTTTCACCAAAACAGATGCTACAGGTAGGTCAGGTGACTTGATTACCTGCTCATGCATAAAATCAGGTACTGAGACGCTCAGTCTCTTACTCTGTTCTGGGTCCAAGACTGCAAGGCTGAGGGCGTGTGGAGCTGCGGACACCAGTCCAGTCACAGCAGATATGGCGACGGCAACAGAATGAATGTATTTTATTCTAATTATCATAACATACAGTATATGGACACAATAATGCAGCTTACTAATTGGAATGTGTTTATGAATACAGTACTTCATGTGATTTATCAGAAATCTAATGCTCCACAGATTATTGTTTACTGACACTACTTTAATGCAATAAATGAAATATAGAATATATAAAAGGTTCATTTATCTTCCTAAGGACAGGACAAATGAATATTTAAATGACTTAATATTTACCCTCCTCCACTGTCTGTATTATGTTGATCCTTGGTTCATTTTTCCATCTTTCATCTTCTTGGTGTTACAAGGAACAGTGTAAAAACAGACAACTTTCAAAGCACATTTGTGTATTTCTAGCTGTTATTAAGCATGAAACCTTACATGAATCGATGATACTTGAAATCCATTTAAATCATTTAATATCAAATTACTCACTTGAGGGAAGGGTTGCCAGATCCTCTAAACTCTTAGAAAGAGAAAGGGGTCTGATGCAGGCTTGCTTCTGGGTTGTTCCTACTGGGCCAAGACCGTCACTGCCCCCTACAAATAATAACGTCGAGCTGTAGGATTAATACATAACTATACACATTCAGATATCAAGAAAAAATTATTAATTACTACCTACACAAAATATACCCTTGAACTAATAAATAATTTACACTACCGCTCAAAGGTTTGGGGATCACTCCATGGTCGTTCCTGATTTTTATTCCTTTCTACATTGTACAGCATTGCTGAAGGCAATCCAAAATATGCAATAACCTCCTTTTAACAGTTAATGTTGACTGGTGAATCTAATACGAATTGCTGTTTGTTAATTGGTGATTTCTGAGGCTGGTAACTCTAAATGAACTTCTCCCATGCAACAGAAGTAAGATTTGGTCTTGCTTTTCGGGATGGTCTTCATGAGAGCCAGCTTCATCATGGTGCTTGATGGGTTTTGCAAATGCACTTGACAATACTGTTCTTGCAAGAACTATTCCAGAAAGTCTGACCTCCGTGTCTTAAAATAACAACTGATTGTTGTTGTTGTTACAAAATTTTTCCTAATTCCACATGTGTTATTTCATAGTTTTGAACTCAAACAAAGAAATCTGCATGTGATTCCAAACGTTTGAGCGATAGTGTATGTGTGAAATAAACTAAAACGTTTTAAAAGTACAAATAAATACCTTGAACAAATATGTAATCTAATTAATTAACTTTTTTGGAAGCAATCCCTTTAATTTAAAAAACATCGCCTAAAGAACATTTATAACAAATTAATTTCCTGAACTGATAATGTTATAATTGCAATTATTCAACATTTAGTTCCGACCCAGTACTGGAATCTGATTGGACAAGGCAACCCATGAGTGGTGATATAGAGCACAACAGCACTGGGACGTTTTACTATACATCACCTGCATCACATGTGGTCCAACAATCATTAATTACGAAAATTGAAAGGGGAGAGAGCAGCTGCAGGCCAAAACTCACATTCAAAACCAATCACGGAAGCACACATCTGCTAATGTTATGCCATCTTAATCGCTCCTAAATCGTCAGTGTTGTTCCATCAATGAGAGTGAAATGCACAATCTTGCCATCTAAACACCCTAAAATAAAGCACTTTAAAATCAGAGGAGAAGGATGGGGATGAAGAGGGGAGAATCAGCAAAGTCACAGCTGGAGCTGCTGATCATACACACATGACTTCTCAACTAATCATTCATTTCCTGTCTGTGAGTCACAGTTGGTGTTCAAAACAGTCTTAAAAAGGAATACAGCTGAAATATTTGGGTTAGTGTAAGGGGTACGTGGGCTCTTACTGGTTAGAACAAAATGAGAATAATTTAGGAAAGCAAAGCAAAAGAATGAAGATTATTATTAAGTGACTGATTTGATGAATTGGTTTAATTGTTAAAGTGGTAGAATATGATACATTTAAGTTTTAATATACTAATATGACTTTTTCAAGATTGATGTTTCAGAAATCGGTTAGCTATAAAATAAAAAAAAAGAAAGAAAAAAAGAAAAAAATATACAGTAGCCGATCAGTAACTCCAGTGATTTTCTAACAATCAGATATTAAACGCAAATCTGTGCTAGCACTATGCAACAGCCCATAGTTCTGTCACTTTTAGTTTGAGTGGAGTTGTAGTTCTACTACCATCCTCTAGGGGCTCTAATCAGGATGCCTCCTCTAGATATAGGCAGGTGTAGTAGTAGAAGGAGAGATTTGTTTGTACTCCAGCTGATCTCTTCTTTTCAGGCAGATTAGCCCAGCTCTTGATTTATCAATTCTAGTTGTCGCTTCACTTTCTCACATTCGCGTTGTATTCTATATACCATTCTTTCTTCTGTCTTTCTGCATCGGTTTTCAAACTCATCAACAGAGACAACAGTACTCATCCTTCAACCATCATCTGCTAAGTGGTTTTCAATAGAGATGAACCGATCTGTCAGACGATCAATCACAGATGGATTTGAAATGGTTGGGTCATGGTTTGCTTCCTGATCGATCACTAATTGTGATGGAGGTGGTGGAAATTGGGCCTCCTCCGGTACTTCAGTAACATTTTCTCTAGCCCCTTCACTCTCCCCATCTGAATCTATATACAAGTCTCTGAAGGTATTAATGAAATCTTTTAGGGGTTCTCTTCGTGTGGTAAAAGGGTCAGAGACAAAGTCGGTATCAGGCACGGCTTCATCCTCACCCAGAGCAGTCTGGCTATCCTTACTGTGTGACATAAGAATAAATTAAGGTAACAAATATTTAGGCTTACAGGTCGCTGTTCAGGTGCCAATATGTAACTGCTCTTCTCTCTTTTAAGAAGCTGCTTGCTACAAGTTTTAATAAGCGAGGGACCCACCAACCAAACTGAATATAGTACCTTAAATAAATAAATAAATAAACTTCAATCAGTGAACATGAATGCACAACAAATAAAGATGCCAAGCAAAGAGCAGGTTACTCAATCATTATTAAGTTAAACATCAAAGGAAAACATCAAACACCCAAACAACCTCATAAATGGAGATTAAATTTTACAAGATGTCGGATTGTCTTTCTACAAATGTCTCTTGGTACTTAACATAGATGAAGTTAATGTGCTGCTGCTGCTGCTGATGATGATGATGATGATGATGATGATGATGATGAAAAGGCTTTAGTCGAAAAAGAGTTCAAGAAGCAACCGCTGTGTCCAAAACTTTCACCAGTTCATATAGGATCCCAAAAATAGATGAAATCCAGCAGGAGTCTCAATGCAGGAGATATTTCCATATGTGCTCTGTATACTAGTTGTTTATATACTAGTAGTTTAAAACTACCAACAAATGAAGCAATACATGAGAAGACTGCCATGATTCCTCCAAAACCAAACAAACCTCTCCTTCTACTACTACACCTGCCTTTATCTAGAGGAGGCATCCTGATTAGATCCTGAACTACAACCCCACTCAAACCAAAAGTGACAGAACTATGGGCTGTTACAACATAAACATATTAACCTACTAAAAATTTTTATTTTTTTATTTATTTATTTTAAACAGCATGATATCTGATCTTAGAAGTTCAACAATCTGTCCAAGTGTGTATGTGTGTGTACTATATGTTTGGTCATACATGGCAGCTTAGAATCCTAACGCGAGTCTTATTCCTCTATATAAGCCCATCGGTACATGGCTGCTTTCATTTTATACGTCTCTACAGATAGTCAATTTTAAATAACTGCCAGTTTTATTCTGAATTGCACTACTATTATTATACACATTATATAAAAGGTATTACAGTTTAATCAACTGTATACAAGGCGCAACTGAAATACAAGGCACGTTCAAGTCAAACCTGAACACTAATGCATTTATCTTAGCATTTAACTAAGGTTTGGATACCGTCAAGGTAGAACGATTCTCAGACTGCCTGCTTCCCATTATCGTCACTGCTGAACACTTGCCTCCCAGGAATTCCTTTCATTTCCCATCAATGTATAAATGGCTTGAAGCAAGATCAGGACTGTCCTGCAGAGGTGGCAGGGACCTCTTCCCTAATTCCTGTTATGTGCAAGTGGTGCAGTGGGCAGCGTTCCGCTCTCGTCTAATGTTCACAAGACTGACTGCAGTGGGCTCGGAGACAAATGACCCTGTTTCAAACATTTCAAATGTTTTACTGTGAGACTCAGAGTCTCACCACTGCACTGTCAGTCAATCGCTTTTACAACTCCATTCACAAGTCCCGGTTTGACTCGAACACCCCTCGTATATAGATTTGCACTTGTTTGGTTTGCACTTCGAGACAAAACGTACATGTTAAATACCAAATATGATTAAAAAGCATTTACTGTTGCTTCCTCTCTCTAATACGTAAAGATTTGGGGCCATAAACATAGTCAAGTGCATGTAGAGAGGATTTAATACTGAAATTCCCCACACGGTTATTCCACACTATTCAGTCGTTCCATGTGATGTGAAGTTTGAGTTTTTTCTCAGTTACATGTAATTCTAAAGACAAACTATTATATTGAAGCAGCCTTTGGACACCGTATTTGAGACGAGAGGACAAATATCACACAGAACAGATACAGTATGAGTAATGGAAAGCATAAAGGACACGCCTGAGTTAAATAGTCAAAACACAAAACGAAAATTTATTATGCATGGACAACAATACTTTTCAACAACAGAAGAGTATGCAACAGCCATCAGATGCTTTTATTCAATTCAACACAATCATTTAGAGATCTAAGGACTAAGGATCATCATTAGTTCTGACAAGCCTCACACTGACTCACTCCATCAACTAGTATCAAGCAACAGCTTATAAATGATATAAGGGAGAGTCTCACCATCAGGAGGGATCTGGGCTGTCGAGGTCGGTTTAGGTGGCATCGCCAGTGACTCCGTTTCCGGCAGCTGATTTCCAGTAACTTGCTGATGTCCGTCCGTCTTTCCAGGAGAGTCGAACCCTATGGGCTTGCTGTTGAAAGGATTCAGTCTAGGCTACAAAACCAATAACATCATAACATCATTATGCGTCATAAACAATACTCGAACAACAATGTTGTTTAATTTGTGTACCTTTGTCTGAGGGTGCGTGGAAGGTTTATACTCTGCCTCTTCGTAGTGATCCTCTCTGTTAAAGGAAGTCATGATTATTATTACTGAACATGACCAAAGTACAATCTTACTATATGGCAATCTTGTTGCAAATAGAAAGCCTGTCTATACAGTAGAACCAGGTATGACTGCAGGACAGATTCATTTTCTGAATATAATCCAGATTCAAATATTAGGCATGTGCGCACAATACAGTATGTACATCATATTTATTTAATGCCTCTTAATGCCACAAAAATCACCTATAAATCAAAATACATTCTAATAGATTCTTTCGAGTGTTGGGTATTACACAGTTTAAACAGCACTTTTGATTTTGCATTTACAATGAAATTTCTGCCAATATACTGCACACTGCCCGATAAAAAAAAAAAAGTAAAAAAAAAAAAAAAGTTGCACACTCCAAGACTTCATTGACCGCCTTTAGCTTTGATGATGGTGGCAAATTCATGTGTGAAAATGAATTTTACTTTCTAGAAGCGACAGGGTGTCGGCCTCTACACAGAAATGGCTCCATCTCCAGATCCAGCAGGTTTTGAAGAATTAAGGACGTCATAATAAATATTGATTGTTGTACAGCAATGTCATTGCATACAATTACACATTATTCTTATTGTAATTCTCATTACTGTAAAAAATTTAGATTTACTTATGTTAGTGTAACAAAATGGTCTTCACAGAATGACACAGAAGATCTAACACACACACACACCACACACACACACTTCAATCCTCATATATAATTCTAAACATGAAGAAAGTTAAAGGAGATTAAATCCTTTCTATGTCACATGCTAAGCATGAGCCATGGGAAAAGCTTTCGTGTCAGTCATGGGCTGCTAAACTATTCAATGTTATTCAAGGGAAAAAGAATTTTGACAGCAGTATTTTTGATCATTATGAGGACAATGGGATAGCTGAACTACTGCTACATTTGTGCTCAATGTACCGAGCTTTCAAGCTAATGCTTCCCTAATGGCCGGATGTTGGGTCTGTGCGAGGTGTTGAGCGAGTCTCCAATCAAAGAAAGTGAACTTTTTCATGACTCACACTGCTAGATTTCAAAGCTTAAATATTCAGGCATTAGAAAAGATTTTTTTTTTTTTCATCTGAGGTTTGTCAAATTTCTGTCAAATGACACGTTTTATAAATGAACAGTCACCTGTTATGTGCTGACGATGACGGTTCGTCGATTATTCCAGATAGTTCTGGTGGGATAAAGACGTCATTGTTCTCTTGCTTTTTCAAAAAGCTAGACTGTCCCGGCCAGATCTGGGTGAGCTCCACTGAAACAAGCAAAACCAGAATAAGACAAATAATGTCATTCCAGAGAAAACCCAAAGATCTCAACAAACTGAACAGTGTCCTGGTTAATCAAAATCAACCACTGATCCTGATCCACCTTTCTTAGAGGTAACCATTTGGTTTTGTCTATTATACTACGATATGGTATATGAGTGGCGCAGTGGTAAAGTGCTCGCCCTATCATCCGGAGATCGCCAGTTCGATTCCCGGGTGATGCTGTAACCTCTCGCAGCCAGAGGTCTAGAGAGAGCTGATTGGCCGAGCTCTCTCAGAGGGGAGGGATGAGAGGTTCTGTTTTCTACAGCCAATCAGGGGAGTTTGTGAGCTTGCGCAAGCGGAAGGAGCGGATAGCGCTGTCCTCTGAATGTGTTACTCCGCCCCCAACAGTGGTTCGTCACGTGGTTCGGAGAAACACGTCATAGTCTTCGGCCCTCCCGGCTGAGTGGTAGTAGTAGCCTTAGTGTGGGAGCCCCCTAGTGACGGGGAGGAATTGGACACGACTAAATTAGGGAGAAAATCTTTTCTGAAAATTATTATTTTCAGAAAAGAAAGATGTAACATTTATTGATGCATTTAGTTGAAGGCTTTCTGCCATGGGCGGCTTTATGATACAGTGGGGAGGGATAGATAGATCTCAGACACTCACAGACTGTATACAGAGTCGCGGGGGGCCCTGGAGCCTATCCCAGGAAACTTAGGATACCCTAGTGACACCCTAGATAGGCTGCCTATACATCTCAGGGCACATACATACTGTATACAAACACACTTATTCACACACTACGGGCAATTTGGAAAGGCCAGTTAGCCTAACCCGCATTGTTTGGACTGTGGGAGAACATGCAAACTCCATGCATACAGGGCGAGAATCAAACCCGGGTGGGAATCAAACTCAGACCACTCTTTAAAAGAATCTAATTTTTGTTTCTTTGCAGCCTGAAATGAAGACGGACACACGTTTTGTTTTATACGGCTGTATTTACTCAGCGCAACCTTTACCATCCAAGTGAAAGATAGAACACTACATGTCAGAAATAGAATTAGAAAAAAAAAAAGACACAGAATCACTGATTTGGAAAAGGATCACCCTCCTCCTAAAAATGTCACAGAAAGCCATTTGACTTTCAACTGTGAACAAAAAAACTTTATCCGTCTTGATTTCAGTCTACAATGCAACAAAATGTGATGATTTAAAGGGGGTGGGATTCTCTTCTATACCCACCCACTGTATATATTTTTTGTAAACAGAGAGAGGTTGGTGGACAAAACAGGAACTAACTTGTTTCCTGGACGTTCCACAACAGCGGTTATGATTATGTTCTTTGGTGACGTACTGTAAGAATATAAGATGAAAAATGTTGGAGGTGGTAATGTCAAACATCACAACACCCGTCCTGTCCCGGGGAACTAAATAGGAGTCACACTATTTGATCTTTTTGGGGGGGGGAAACTGGTTCATGCTGGGAACAGAATCATGTCGGTCCAAAAAAAAAAAAAAAAACCCATGTGTGGGAGGGTTTTTACTTCATGCACGCACAAATATATGAAGTGAAACAGATTAAACAGATAGTGAGGTTGTGTTACACCCATACGACTCAAGATGTTATGCTCCGGGATGTGTAAGGATGTGTAACTCCCTGTGTAAGTGAAGGCCTTGAAGCACTTTTAATCAAAGCGCATTTCTCATGGGGAAACACAAAGGCATGTGATCATTTCCCAGAACTAATTCACAGACACTAGAAGGGGATTTAAATCATGCCATAACGTGAGAGTCGAGTCGGTGTGCCTGCTCGCCTTGCGCACTCACTTATAGTCACAGGTTTCCTGCGCGTCATGGAGGCTCGGACGATGTCGGCGCCGTGTGTCTTGTCCCGGTGTCTGTTCGACTTGGTCTCGTAAAACCATTCTCCCGTCAGGTACTTCAGTCTCTGCTTGTCTCGCTCAGTCTTCTGCAGCTTTCTGCATAGAGGAAATGGAGAAGCATGTTAGGACTGAGACAGGCGTGTTTCAACAGAGACATGGACACTTTATTATTGTTTTGGGCATTTTTCTCTGGAACTGCTGCAGGAACGTTATATTTAAACAGCATGAGGATTGAGTTATACAACCACGTGTCGCAATGTGCTGCGGTTGTTTTCACAGCACCAAGGTGGTATTTGATAAAAAAAAAATAATAATAATAATAATTTATTGACGTACTGTGAATTAAATATGTATCAGGACAGTCACAAGATCATATTTTGTTCATAACTAACTGTGTCAGAACATATAAAGTTTAGTACAATTATTATAACTATATTAGCCGATTAAAAAAAAAAAAACATCACATGAACTGAATCAAAGCTAACCAGAGTCACTCACTCACTCATCATCTATACCGCTTAATCCTGTATTCAGGGTCACAGGGGGCCTGGAGCCTATCCCAGGAGACTTCGGGCACATGGCAGGGTACACCCTGGACAGGGTGCCAATCCATCGCAGGGCACAGACACACACACATACACTCACTCATTCACACACTACGGGCAATTTAGGAAAGCCAATTAGACTAACCTACATGTCTTTGGACTGTGGGAGGAAACCGGAGTACTCAGAGGAAACCCACCAAGCACGGGGAGAACATGCAAACTCCATGCACACAGAGACGGGAATCGAGCCTGGCCGGGGATCGAACCCAGACCCTGGAGGTGCAAAGCGACAGTGCTAACCACTACACCACCGTGCCGAGAAACTCCAAAAGTGAGCACCTTTTTGGTCTAAAATCCACATAGAAATAATCACGATCTTTGGGAATAAACACCAACTTTTAATTGGGATGAACTCCTCTTTGGGTTTCCACAATCAACCAATTAACATTTTTAAATATAAAATCAAAAACTCAGGAATGCCGAGTGTAGAGGCTAGAAAGCCCGATGAGGATTGATATGATATCACCTATGAAGTCTTTGTATTGGAGGAAAAAAAATATCACCAAAAAAGATACATTTGAAGAACCTGTAAATCTCTTAATCATTTTAACTTCATAATAATTTGCTCTATAAGTTATTACCTTCAAGGGGAACTCTAAGGCTCTAGGCAGTTGGATCTAAGGATCCGAATTCGGCCCGGCCATCTGTGACATCAGCAACACCCCATACTACCCAGTCACCGCATGCCGAGCGATTTATGTTTTGAAGTAACATTTGTCAAATGTTCATGTTTGAGATATTATAAAAATTGCATAATCTTCTCTGGTTTCCTCTAACCAGTTTGTCATGCATGACTTTATGGGTGCATGACTCCGATAGCAGATCTGGCTGAAATTCAAAACAGGTTTAAATGTACAGTACTTGCTCGAATATGATATTGCTTTTCTTCATTAAAAAAAAAAAAAAAACGTGTTAAGTATAATCATTGCTATTGTAAAGCTTTCAGGAAGGACAAGTTTATTTAAGCACATGTTTATTTATGGAAGAATCTCCGGTGTATACACTAAGTAATAGTCACGCCTAAAGCTGTTCCATCAGGTTTCTGCTACAGAAACGCTTCACCATTTAATGATTAACAAGCTGCATTTTTTTTTTTTTGGCTAACTTCAAAGTAATAAGAGCGAAATCATTTTAATACCTGCTACAAGGTAATCAATAACATTTGCACATCTTCCATGTCCCCCTATCACATGTAACAGCATGCACAACTGCCTTATGTTTTATTCCCTCCTATACACCCTTATAGTGTCTCACTCACTTGATGCGCTGCTCTTCTTTATGTTTCAGGTCAGCATCTCTCTTCAGAACCGACAGGATCATCTCCTGTTCCTCCTCGGTCAGATAGCTCAGGTCAATCATGATGATTACAGGAAAAGATTTTCAATCACGGAGACAGCCACTGGCTCTTGTTCCGCTCGTAAGCCGAGACTGCTTCAGACACTGTCGATGATCAGATATCTTCGGTTTGAAGTCCCGACAGACACGGCAGCATCACTGAAATGAAACAAAGGCCTGAGGACTGGGAACAAATCGGGTTCTGTCGGCCAGACATGTCTGGATAATTTGAAAAATCAGGAGGGTAATTCAGCAGCTGCGAAACAAACCACACAACGAAGGCTGTGGCACAAACATCAAAACAAGCCTGACAAGTAATCATGCATTCCCATCCCCAGCATCACATGAATGAATTCAGATATAATGAGCTTATAAAAGAGCCAACTGATGCTCATATTCCATATGAGAAAAAAAAAAAAGTTATTCCATATCTGCCACAATATAGCAAAACATACAGTAACAGATCATACATGGAGCGTGTGATCCGGCAATATCAGCTGACCTTTAGAAGAAAAATGTTTACGACTCTCGTTTGCCCCAAAGTCTTTCCTCTTGATTTCTGTATTCAAAACTTTAAAAGGTCAGCCTCAGAAGCTGAAGACTCAAATGCCCAGACATTATACAAAAGCTGAGCCAACATTCCATCCTAAGACTCATGTTTACTTGAGCTCCACCGAGACAAACTCTTACACTCAGGTTTGCTTAGTTTTGTTTAAAGCTCCGAGTCCTGTTTAAACGATAAATTAGATTAGGAATTGAACACGGGCCGATCAGGCAAATTTAACATTTGTGTTCTCTTCCAGTTTAAAGGGACGTGAGCTGCGGTCCTGCAATCATGTTCAAAGGAAGTCCCGGCACTAATGACTATTTCCTGCGATAAGATCCTGCCTGACTTTCTTACACAAGTCTCAGCAGCAAACTTTGAGGAAGTTTTTTCCTTACCAGTGATCTAGCCTCCCCTCTGCCCTCTGGACCTGTCTGACTCATCCTGGTGCCAGTAAGACCCGGTATGAATGCAGATCAATCCCTGCTATCTGATATCACCCAAATGAGGATGGGTTCCCTGTTGAGTCTGGTTCCTCTCAAGGTTTCTTCCTATTGCCACTCGGCTTGCTCACCAGGAACAATCTGATCATTATGATTTATACATACTTACTCGCACTTTTCAACTCATTTCCATAGATTTCTTATGCTATAAAAGCTGTTTTGTGACAGCTGCTGAAAAAAAAGTAATAGATAGATGCATAAATAAATAAATAAATAAAACGAACTGAATAATAAAAGCGCTTCTCAGTATTGAGTAATCACCACACCATGTTAGTTTAATTACAGGGTAAAATATTTAAAGTCATGAATTTTGTCATATACAGCCTTTCTTTTTAGAAGAAAATTCGGCAATGCACAGCGAACAAACCCAACCTCCATTCTTTACAAAACGATTTTATTGTAGGTACAAGTAACTGTTTCCATAATGATTTCAGAACTGTGGAGCAAACTTCAGGAATCTGGACCATTTGGAAGAACATGTTATGACACGAGACCATTGGTCTCGAGTCGACGACAACCAAAAGCAAATGTCTGTCTGTGTATGTGTGTGTGTGTGTGTGTGTGTGTGTCTCACAAATATTACAGGAAAACAATTCTAGATCTTCTTCAAAAACCTGATGGTGTCTCAAAAACTTTTTCCACTTTTTAAAGATGTTGTTTTAAATGGTCTCAAGTCCAACACTGTGCTAAGCCGTGGATGTTAAATGATCCTATTACAGATCTATAGCTATTTAAGTCTCACCACCAATAATAAACAGTGACCCAGGCTGCATTCTGTCCCAAATACCTGTTAAAACATGAGGCGCTGTTCTTGTTACAGCATGCTGCATATTTTTTACAAATATAAAGACAACAGAGTCCATGAACAGATTTAGCAGAAATGAGCCCTAATCCACTGAGCTACTTCAGAGGGTATTTGTAGTAAACAGAGTAAATGAGAGAAAGTTTACCTCTGATTAACTCTTGACTCCAATCCTGCAAACTCAATAAAAGAAAGGAAAAAGAAAAAAGGATGATAGTACTAGAGTTAAACTTGTACTTCTGGAGAATTCCTGGTAGAACAGATGTACAGTAATCCGTTAGTCATGGGGGAAAAAATGCTTCTTATAATAAACCTGCCCTGCAACTCTAAACACACACACACACACACATACATAAACGCACATCAGGCCCAGTGGAGCAAAGAGGGCTCAGTGATACAGAGAGAAATCTGATCTCAGATCAGACGAAATCAATCAGCCAATCAGGAGTACGGGGGCGGAGCTAAGTGAAGCCAGACACAACATGTACGCAAGTCTTTAAACCCGGAAATACGATTTTTCAAAATACTGCCACTGAGTGTTATTGTGCCTGACTTGATGTACAGTTTTAAAGATGGAAATTTTATATATTAATTACATTTAGCAGTATAATAACATATAACCGTTTCTTGTTATATCCCAAGAGTCACAATATATACTGCATATAGAGAGAACAGATTGGTTTAACTCTATATTGAAAATAAATGTGGAAAAAGTGTTTTAGGTTTTAAAACTGAGTAAGAAAACTAGACAAAGAAGCAATTCATGGTATCAAAGCAAAATGTATTTCAGGTTTAAATAAAATTGTTCCAAAATGTCCACACACACTCTGAGCACAGATTTACTTTAAGAACCAATATTAGGTTCATTCTTCAAATGTGTTTGATTACAGTCAGGAAAATAATTGAACTTTTCAAACTAAGTCAAAGTTGTCATTATTCATAGGATTCAAAAAATTAACTTCAAGTGTCTAGTCGAACCGATGCTTAAGCACTGGAACTTACAATAAATACAACTTTAGTAATTGCAAGTTATCAATTTCATTACTGTAATGTGGGGTTTAAAAGAAGAAGCGTGTCTTACTTACCGGTTGAGCCCTAACCGGGAGAGATGGACAAACACATGTGCACACATGATGTCTGAAGATCTCTTTATAATGAGCAAAGAGATTTTAAGCTTTTGGCCAGATACACTGTTTCACATACATCAAAAGAACCAGTAATTAACATGTAAGTCATAGAGAGACCCAGAGAAAGACAGACGATAGGAAATATATATATATATTTATTTTCCAGTTAAAAAAAATATTCCGGCAGACACAGGATGTATTTTGAACTCAGAGACACATAACCTTACTCCACAATAGCATTCATGTCTTTGTATAACCCAGGGTTCAGAATCAGCCATGATATAGTGCCGCTGGAGGAGATAATTATACTAATTAGTTAAATACTCCCTAGTAGCAGGTTAGTGGTACTAGGGCTTGATCTGCTAACCTTCTGATTAGTAACCCATAACCATTAAGCTCCCACTGCCCTGTGGTCCATGGATGTGGAATTTGAGCTTATAAAGCCATAAAAGCATAAGCAGGGTCAGGCACTAATTTTCACGAGGAGGCCTAGGGTGCAGTCAGTGTTTCAGTCGGTTTGGGATGGGGGTTATCCAGTCCATACTTGGTAAACCCTGTCTTCAAGGTGCTCAAATTTAAATTTTGTGCTTACAGTCAAAGGAAGAACCTTATGTGAACCTTTGATTATATAGTGAATATATACAAAAAAAATCTAATGCAGTAAATTTAGTGGGGGATTTCAACGTTATTTATCTGACATTTGGACTCGGAAAACCTAAATCCTCAGAGCATGGACAAGGTTAATATCAGTGAAATAACGATGAGTTAACAATTAACATACTCTCAAATAAACAAATTCTTAAAATTAATACAAATTAAAAATTTTTAATGTAAATTCATAAAAAATTACAAATGTTCATAAAAGAACATTTACATTCTGAAAAAAAAATGTATGGTGTTTTATTAGTGTTATGAGAACGTACTTTTTTTTTCAAACTGTGAATTTAAAGCTGCAGAACAACAGACTTACATCTGTAGCAATAAAAGAGATATCATTCATTCATACAACTTCTATACCACATATCATGTACAGGGTCTCGGGGAGCCTGGAGCTTAACCCAGGAGACTTTGGACAGGGTGCCAACCCATTGCAGGGCACACACACTCACACACACACACACTCACTCATCATCTATACCGCTTAATCCTGTATTCAGGGTCACGCGGGCCTGGAGCCTATCCCAGGAGACTTCAGGCACATGGCAGGGTACACCCTGGACAGGGTGCCAATCCATCGCAGGGCACAGACACACACATACACTCACTCATTCACACAATACGGGCAATTTGGAAAAGCCAATTAGCCTAACCTACATGTCTGTTTGGACTGTGGGAGGAAACCCACCAAGCATGGGGAGAACATGCAAACTCCATGCACACAGAGACGGGAAACAAGCCTGGCCGGGGATCGAACCCGGACCCTGGCGGTGCAAGGCGACAGTGCTTACCACTACACCACCGTGCCGCCCACAGACACACACAATGGGCAATTTGGGAATGCCAATTAATATAATCTGCATGTCTTTGGACAGTGGGAGGAAACTGGAGCAGACGAGGAAACCCACCAAGCACAGGGAGAACATGCAAACTCCAAGCACACAGACCCCAGACCCGAGACAGGACTCAAACCATAGACTCTAGAGAGTCTAACGAAGTGCTAGTGTACAAGTGTGTTTTTATTATTATTATTTTATATATATATATATATAAATGATTTAGGATAAACTGCTATTATGGCTGCCTAGATTGCACGTAATTGATGTCGATATGAGTCAGTCCTCTACCAATTATATACTAAAAAATTATGATTTTGAAATGATATGATATGAATATGAAATGTGTGATTTTTGGACTTCACTGTTTAATTTCTAAGTAAAAGTATTGTCAATATAAGAATATGTAGTAATGTTAGTGTATTACTATGGTTTGGAAGGAACCGGGTTAATTATGCCTACATTATTTCCACATGGCTAGGTTGAGTATTTGTTTGCAGCGAGATGATTTCACAGTGGATTTAGGTCCTGTTCGTGGATTAAAACGTTGGAAGTTTTATTCTGAAAGTGAGCAGGGTGGCAGCGCTGAGTATGACGCCACTTCCGGTCGGAGCGCTGGCTCGGTGTCGCTGCTCTTCCTGCTGTGATGTAGCGCAGCTGAATTAACCGTACCGTTCGATGTGTATGATTAAACTAAATAACACTTAACCTTTATTCATCCGTCCGGTTTGTGAAGGTCACATTCTCCCGGGATTATGGGGGACAAAGCGGGCACCCGGTGAGATTTTAACCCGCTTTTATTCCAAATCAGGCTTTCTTCTCCTTCCTCTTCCTCCTCTTCATCTCGGCAGCAGCTACAATAACACGGACAGTGGCGGATAAACACTCAGCTCCCTGCACACACACACACACACACACACACACAGAGCTATCTCATTAATGTTAATCATAATGCCGGTCTAGATACCTGCTCTGAGTGGTGTATATATATATAACGCGTAATAGTAAATATTGTATTTGTTCCTTTGAGGATGTGTTTGTTTGCTAAACACTGAACAACAACAGTCGAAGCGTTAATTCATTTAGTCTCGTCACAGCATCCTGGTGTTAAAGCCGATAGTGAGCGTTATACAGCCTGCTTATGTGGTATGAGGTCAGATGTGAGATGTTAGACATGTTACTGAGCATCTCTCCTGCTCTCTGTCACTTTGTTTACCCCTGAAGATTTATTAATTACCCCTGCAGCACGTCCTGACTGTTCATCATCACTCACACTGTCTCTCTCAACCCTGGTGTAACCCTAAAATCTCTTCAATCTAGATTTGTTTTCTTTCCCTAGGGTATTCAAGAAGTCCAGTCCAAACTGCAAGGTAAGTATAACCCAAGCTTTATACCAGGGCTGCTGAATTAAAATTTAAAAAGGGTCCGGTCAATCAATAAAATTTCTTTCAAGCCGATTTCCGAATTTTATGTTTGTGTTAGGATTTAGATTGTAAGTCAATTACAAAAACAACAATTAAAAGTTTCTATAGCATTTCAATAATAACATTAAGCATGGACAATTTATACCTTGATGGCATTGTATATTTCCTTGTTTTTCTATGGATTATATAATATTTATTATAATATATATATAATATCTAGGCGCACAATGGTGTAGTTATTTAGCACCGTCTGTGTGCATGGAGTTTGCATGTTCTCCCCGTGTTTGGTGGGTTTCCACCGGGTACTCCAGGTTCGTCTCAAAGTTCACAGACCTGCAGATTATGGCTATTGACGTTCCAAAATTGCCTGTAGTATATGTGTGTGCGCCCTGTGATGGATTGGCACCCTGTCCAGGGTGTACCCCGTCTCGTGCCCTAAGTCCCCACCCCCTGAAAACAGGATAAAGTGGCATAGACGGTGTGTGAGATATAATATTTTACATGCCCTCACCTCGGACCGCTGCGGATATGTTTGCGGATCAGTGTTTTGATTCATAGTGGTGCTTAACATTCCTGCTTTTTATTATCAAAACGGTTTCTGAACATTTGAGACAAACTGGTATCTCGCAGGAAGTATAAACATATCTTGATCTGTCCATTCGTATTTAAAGGTTCGGTCTTCATAGTTTACTTTACTTTTTGTGGAGTAATCCACGCTGTGTCGTACTTCTTTGTTGTTTAATGGCGGTTGGAACCCAGTAGGTAGGTTACATTATCGCCAACTGTAGGTCTCATTCTCCCTCATCATCACGGCCCCCGGAATGACATTTAACATGTCCTTGCTTGTTCTGTGTCTAAACGCTTCGTCTGTATTTGTGGCCCTTTAGTATTATTATTATTATTTTTTTTTTTGGTAAATATGCACCATCATTTAGCAAGCGTTTCTTTTATCAGGAATAGTAGTTAGGAGACGCTGTTTACCATCACGTAATTGTTTGAGCCCTTCACATGTTATCACAATGATAACCGAAATCATCCAAACAGTGGACACTGCACAGCTAATAAGGCTGTGCAGTAAATTGAATTTTCCTTTCAATTACTTTGGAAAACAAGATAGTCGAGACTGAAAGATTATTATGCTGTATTCTGCTTCACTGCAACGTTCTTGTTTAGTGTTATTAAGCCAGTGCATGTATTTGCTTTATGGAGGTGATCTCAATATTGAGCAAAATAACAGTGATTATGAATTTTTATTCATTTATTTTTTCCAAATTTAGTAGTTATACCTGATAATGTCCACAGTTTACGGCTCCTGGGAATTTACTTTTTTTTGTTTTTGCATTTATAAAACATATATTTTATATGCATTTTCTTTATCTTTTACAATTTGTATATTTTATAACATAACTTTTCCTGGAAGGTCCATTGACGGTTCCTTCCTCATGGCTTCATATCCAGTCAGTGGAGCCGTGAGTGAAATGTGCAGGGGTCTTTCAAGAGATCATAAGAAACTCATTGACTGACAATTCATACACATACACACAGAAACTACAGTCAGACTAGTAGTAGAAACCCTTAATAGCCTTATAAACTGTTGTGTGTATTATCAGACCAGACTTTCAAGGGTATGTAAACTTTTGATCAGGGCCGTTTGGGTGATGATCACACAATTATGTGATGATAAAAGGGTTCACTTTGTCTCTGTGTGCGTGCGTGCGTGCGTGTCTGTGTGTGTATATATATGTGTATATCTACACTGAGTGATCACACATTTTCAAAAATGAAAAAAAAAAACTAAAAAACAATGAACAAATGAGCTTATGGATGGTTTACCAATATTATTCATCACTTCAAAATAATCAATATTTATAATTATTTTTATAATTATATTTATTATTAAATATCATTAAAAATTAACAAATTATTCAAAATGTAATTGACACTATGTAAATTCCTGAATATTCATATGTAACCTGCAGTAAATTGCAGCCTTTTGCAATGAAATAATTGCACACATCCATATTGGGATTATTATTACTATTTCTTTTTTTTTTTGCACGAGTAATTGTGCAGCACTAACGTAAAAACTAATAAATCAATAAAAAATAAAAAAATAAAATCCCAAGTCATGCAAATTCTGGCAGGGTGTGTAAACTTAGGAGCACAAGTATACATGGTATGCGCTGATAAGATGTGGATGAAAAAGTAAAAATGTTATATGTCTATAATTAATGATGTTTTCATGCTGCACAGGGTTATAGTATTTTTGCTTAGGCTAACCCAAGAACCCAAAGCTTTTTTTTTTGTTTGTTTTAATATTATATTATATGTAAAGTAAAACATTGGTGCATGCTCTTTCGGATTACACCTTTTAATGTTTTAATGATTAAAACTGTGATTTTTAATCATTTAAAGTTTTGGGATATTTCCAAAACATTTTTGTTAACAAACCCAGAAAAAGTAAAAACAAATATTAAATTTCCCTCAATGTATGGAGACATTTGGGACAACCTGTGTATAAAAATAAAAAAAAAGATGTAAAAAAAAAAAAGCATTACAAAACACAGGTATCCCATGCATATTAAATAAACATCCACTTACAGAAAGCTTTACCATACCAACATTTCTGCTTGTCTTTATTCATTTATTATTAGTCTTTTACTATGTGGAGCGTCCGGCATTCCAGTGCCTGTGACTGAGTTGTTACCATAGAAACGCTAAGGTGTTAGAACAAGTGCTGCTGTTATTCAACACCTCCTGACCAATCAGATTTAAATTATGCTTAGACATTCTTATGGGTCTCGTGGGAGTGTGTGTGAGTGGGAGTGTGTGTGAGTGGGAGTGTGTGTGTGAGTGGGAGTGTGTGTGTGAGTGGGAGTGTGTGTGTGAGTGGGAGTGTGTGTGTGAGTGTGAGTGTGTGTGTGAGTGTGAGTGTGTGTGTGAGTGGGAGTGTGTGTGTGAGTGGGAGTGTGAGTGTGTGTGTGAGTGGGAGTGTGAGTGTGTGTGTGAGTGGGAGTGTGTGTGTGTGAGTGGGAGTGTGTGTGTGTGAGTGGGAGTGTGTGTGTGTGAGTGGGAGTGTGTGTGTGGGAGTGGGAGTGTGTGTGTGGGAGTGGGAGTGTGTGTGTGGGAGTGGGAGTGGGAGTGTGTGTGTGGGAGTGGGAGTGTGTGTGTGGGAGTGGGAGTGTGTGTGTGGGAGTGTGTGTGGGAGTGTGTGTGGGAGTGTGTGTGTGGGAGTGTGTGTGGGAGTGAGAGTGTGTGGGAGTGAGAGTGTGTGGGAGTGAGAGTGTGTGGGAGTGAGAGTGTGTGGGAGTGAGAGTGTGTGTGTGTGAGATAAGATATTTAACGTTCAGTCAGTTCATCATTTTAGCTGTGATTTTTGGTGTTGATGCTTTGCTGGAGATTTTCAATTTAAACCGGGTTTACATTTTTGATGAAATTACTTTTCCATATAAATGATGTGCATCTTCTGATTGTTTATCGCCTCTGCCTTTTCCCTCTGTGTATGCTGGTGATTGGTCTATAAATGACTCATTATAGACTCCATTTGACAAAGAGGTTCATTCTCAACTCATATGACCAGCAGCTCCTTTGTTTCAGATTTACTTTCACTTGCAGATGTTTTTGGTTCATTTTGTTGAATCCTGCTGAATTTCTCGTTTTTGCTTCACTGTATTAGCTTTTATTCCCGCAATCTGAACTATCCTTTATCTCCATTGAATGCCGTGTTGATCTTCTTGGTAGTGTATATGCCATGTTAGTGGTCATGGAGATTTCAACTGCTTTTTATTTACACTTTTCCAAGTAAATTTTTATACTTCCCATGTAAATATGCATAATTAAAACAGGAATTGTGAGCAGTAATGAAGTTATAAACATGATAATACCAGATAGTAGTGTATTATTAGTAGTAGTAGTAGTAGTAGTAGTTGTTGTTGTTGTTGTTGTATAGTATTATATTTCAATATCATTTTCAATGAGATTTATTTTTCTTTTAGGGTTTTTTTTTCTTTCTTTTTGTAATAATTTGCTTTGCCGTGTATTTCAGATTACAGTATACTTGGGGAAAAGGGATTTTGTGGATCACTTAGATCAGGTGGATCCTGTAGGTAAGTGGACTCCACATTTGTTCTTACATTTGCACATTTATGTGTAAAATTCCACTTTGGTTATATTTATTAATTTATTCTAGATGGAGTCATACTGGTTGACCCTGAATATCTCAAAGACCGAAAAGGTAAAATAGCACATTAGATTGTGTTAACTTTCACAATTCCCTAGAATCCCTGTCCACTGTCGCAGATCAACATTGTTACAACTGTCAGTTTGATTGATTGATTTATTTATTTGTATTATTATTTTATAAAAAAATTTTCTCTCTTAGTATTCGTGACATTAACCTGTGCCTTCCGTTATGGACGGGAGGACCTGGATGTTCTCGGACTTTCCTTCAGGAAAGATCTGTACATATCCACGTTTCAAGCTTTCCCACCGATACCAGAGGAGCGCAAGCCCAACAGTCGTCTTCAGGAGAGACTCCTGAAGAAATTGGGCCAGCAGGCGCATCCTTTTCACTTTACTGTAAGGGAGGAGAATCTGTTATGAAAGTCTGAGAGTTCTAGTAAAATTGCTTTTGTTTTGCATTCTTTTCTAATTTAATGCAACAATTTTTATTGCAAATTATATCACTGACAAAAAAAAAAGTAAAGTAGAATCTTTTAATTATTTCCATGAATAAATAGTTCAAATCTGTCAGTTTTTGTAAAAACCTGTTTCAGTAGAAGTGATTAGGCGTAAAAGACTTATGCAAAGCAGTCCAATCTGTATCATACATCTGCTTACATTTAGATAACGACCTAGAAATAGTGCAGTCTTGAATTTTAAATATTTATGATTTTGAACATTCACTTTTGTTGGGTTAAAAATTAAAATGTTTTTTTTTTTTTTTTTTTTATTAATGTGAATTAAAATAAAAAAGTCAGATTTTCAGTGTGGTGTCAACATGCAATGGAATAAAAACCTAACAAATGTTAAAATGTTAATCTGCTTCAGATCCCACAGAATTTGCCATGTTCTGTTACCCTGCAGCCCGGTCCTGAGGACACTGGAAAGGTAATAAATGTTCACTTTTTGATGTAGCTTTCAATTCTTCTTTGGCTTGATTGCTGTGATGATTTTTTTTCCCCCTCCCATACCACTTCGCTGTCTGTGCTGCACAGGCCTGTGGGGTAGATTACGAGATAAGAGCTTTCTGTGCCAGGTCTGTGGAGGAGAAGATTCATAAACGGTAAGCCAGTCGAGCTTTCAAGCTTCATGACTCAGCACTTTATGTGCCTGCACAAATCAAATCATACAGGCTTGTAGGAGTATGACTGATTTGTCAACAAATCCATTTAGTCTTACCTTACACTAGTCGATTCGTTTTTTTTGTTTGTGTTTATTCTTTGGCGTATGTTTGAATGTTCCAGAAATTCAGTCCGTTTAGTGATCCGTAAAGTGCAGTACGCTCCTGAGAAGCCCGGTCCTCAGCCCATGGTGGAGACAACACGGAGCTTCCTGATGTCTGACCGCTCTCTGCACTTAGAGGCGTCTCTAGATAAAGAGGTGACCGCCTGCCCTATTCAAGCAAAAGGCGTTTGTTTGTTTTTCCAAACTATTTGTTGAATGCTGTGATTTTAAAACAAAATCTCTTTTTTGTGTGCGTGTTTATCTAATCTATGTATTGTGCGTCTATGCATCAGCCTGAAAAGTTTGCGTGACCCAGATATTGTTAATACAACAGCTAAAACTGGCCCATATAATGCCTAGTGGAGCAGAGGTAAAGAAGGTGCAGGACTTTAAGTACTTGGGGTCAGTTGTCCAGAGTAGTGGAGAGTGTGGATAGGACGTGAGTGCAGGCAGGTTGGAACGGCTGGAGAAGTGACAGGTGTGTTGCATGATAAAAGAGTATCAGTGAGAATAAAAGGAAAGATGTATAAGAAAGTGGTGATGAAGATAAATGGGCTGACTGTTATGTCATTCATAGACCTTTTTTTTTTTTTTTTTAAATTTTTTACAAAAGAACACTTTGGTGGGAAGATGACCAATGATATCTATTCAGCAAGAAAAACAAAATCTTTAAGAGTAGTGCTGCACAATTATATGGACCTGTGCAATTATTGGACCTTTCTGCAATTATTTAATTGCAAATGGCTGCAATTTATTACAGGCAATGTACACATAGTCGGGAATTTCTGAAGTGTTTATTAATAATTTGCGTATATGTTTGTGTAATACTTTTGAGGTGATAACTAAATATTGGCATTCTCATGATCACTAGTCTAGTTATTTGCTGTTGGCCTTGATAAATACATGTTGTGTGTTTTTTTTTTTTTTTGCATCAAATCTTGCAGCCCTGTTTAATACTCTATTATAAAATCTCATTAATTTCCTACACTCTGCTTTTTACTTTTTACTGCTTTCTCATCATTTACTTTTATTTTGCCATGTTTTCTTTTTTTCCCCCTTCAACAATTCAGTAATCAAAGGCCTTCTACCTTAGCACTATGAGTGCACATAATGCCTTTAATGTATTGTTTTTTTTATTTTAATTTTAATATATGATATACTGGCTTAAGACATTTATACTCTCCTTTTTTAGCTGTATTACCACGGAGAGCCCATCAGTGTGAACGTTCACGTCACCAACAACTCAACCAAGACCGTCAAACGAGTCAAAATATCAGGTAAGACATTTTCCTTGTATGTTCATCTGTATTTCTTCTTGTGCTGATTGTGCTGTAGCATGGTTACAGTTATGAATAACTTCCCTATCTTTCCTCAGTGCGGCAGTATGCTGACATCTGTCTGTTCAGCACAGCTCAGTACAAATGTCCAGTGGCTCAACTTGAGGCAGAGTGAGCAACAACCTTCATCTCTTTATTTTCTCAGTAGAATACACTAGAACGAATGCCTTTGTGTTGTTAAACCGACTCGATTCCACCTTTTTTAGTGACCAGGTATCATCCAGCTCCACATTCTGTAAGGTGTACACTCTCACTCCAACATTGAACAATAACCGAGAGAAGCGAGGGCTGGCTCTGGATGGCAAGCTCAAGCACGAAGATACCAACCTGGCCTCCAGCACCATGTTAGTAAGGAGCGTGCATCTGTGTTCATATTGTCTGTCGAACAGCCGAGCAGACTAATTTCCTTGCTTTGTTCCTACCTTGTGCAGTGTTAAAGATGGATGTAATAAGGAGGTTCTGGGCGTCCTGGTGTCGTACCGAGTCAAAGTGAAGCTGGTCGTCTCCCGTGGAGGGTGAGTCACACGGTTCTTAGGAACAAACCCTCTCTTTGCTGAGCAGTTATACTGTAGCAGGGTGTATTTGTAGCCTGGCACTTATTCTCTCCACGGGGTTTCGCTGTTATTTGAACTATTACAATTCCTGCTTCAAATGGCTTCAATAAGGTACACTTTATAGAACTCTATGTTTGAGATAAGCACTTCACAGCTTTGATCTTTTGTAGCTCACAATGCATACACAGAGCGGTATTCTTTCTGTATTGGACCGCCATCATTTTCTCCCTGTGTTGCTGTTAGACTTAAATTACTATACATGAATAGTGATGGTGGCTGAAAAGCAAGGCTTTAGGGGTTTTAATAGCCAATTTTCTGCTGTTGGAACATTTTGTTTTGCTCAGAGGCAAACTTCAGATAATCATTTTATTGTTAAAATAAACTTTGAGTTTTTTTTATTATTAATTAAGCCTTTTAGACGTGAGGGCGTATGTTCCAGCAGCGGTATGGCTGCTGATGCTCTCCCTTAACCGTTTTGCTTTCATGAAGTCATTTGTGTTTTCACGTCATTCCGTTCTCTGCTGGTGTTTCATCTTTATTCTCTGTGTATCTGTTTCCCTCCATCTGTCTGTTAACCCTCCT
Source organism: Clarias macrocephalus (assembly GCA_011419295.1). Lineage (NCBI taxonomy): Eukaryota > Metazoa > Chordata > Actinopteri > Siluriformes > Clariidae > Clarias > Clarias macrocephalus. Next base: position 46,104 of record JAAGKR010000074.1, read on the forward strand.
GCGTTGCATCAGACTTTTAAGCAGCTTACTGGAGAGGTAAATATACACTGTGCATCACTGTGGCTTCTTGATTTGCCTGTCCAGGTTTGCAGTGAAGCTTTCTCTTTCTGCTACTCATCTGTTTTGTCTTGTTGTGAAATAACCGAATGACACCTATTGTATATGTACTGTATATGTATAAAAACTGTATTTTCATTTATTATTATTTTTTCACTAAAACCGAATTAGAAGCAGTATACCTGTCGTCTGCTTTCTTCCCACAGAGACGTCTCGGTCGAGTTGCCGTTTGTCTTAATGCATCCTAAACCCGTAGATGTTCCCACTTCTCGGCCAGCCTCAGGTACCTGCTGTACTTCAGCACTGATTACACAGCGTGCTTTCATTTCATACAGCCAGCTTCTCTGGGTTTATTCTTGAAAAAAGTGAATAGGGTTATTATATCCCGGTGTGCAATTACAGTCTTGTTCGAGAAAAGGGAAGTAGTTAAGCTGGTTAACATTGGAAAAGATGGATTTATGGAATATTGCAATAACACATGACTTGAGTTAGGTTTACAAGGTCTATAAAAGGGCCTTTTTTCTTTTTTTGGCAAGACAAGCATGTGAAGGAAAGAGTGATCGTTATCAAGTCCTTTTAAAAATGCCCGGTTAACGAGAAATGAATTAGGACTGTTTTGTGGCTAGTTTGCCCCCCATGACAATTAAAAATAAATAAATAACTAAAATTGTTGTCTTCCTACATTATCTTAAATTGAATGGTTTGAAAAAATCCATTCAGTGAAATTGTGGCCTCCACAGTCTAAAATCATACATATTGAACTTATTAAATATTCATAAATCAACATTTATATAGTGTGAGGCTGACTGAATTTCTTACACTACAATCATGTAGTGTACTGATGTCAGCCATGTTAATTTTGATCTAAAGTGGTTTGTTCACAAGGAATTTCTACAAAATCCCTGATTCAGAGAGTCACTATTTTTGGTAATTTTAATTTTTAAATCCTTTATCAGTGATTGAAGGAGGTTACAGGGCAAGAAAAAATCTGCAGTGAATCATTGCTTCTGAGGTTATTTTAGGATTAGGATTGTATAATCTTAAAGTGAGTCTCAATAATAATGAATCTATGGAATACTACATACTGTCATATCAAAAGCTGAGTTAGTTCACTTTCAAATCCTTTGAAGTATATATTGAAGAATATACAGTGGGGAGAATATTGAAATGAAAGTTAATCCACCCCTTGTTTAACAACGACTTGGTATTTCTAATTCATTAGTGTCATGAATAATATCCATAAATATATATAAAGTGTGTGTGTGTGTGTGTATATATATATATATATATTTTTTTTTTTTATAATTTTTTTAACCAGCTGTGCCAGAGGCAGACCCTCCAATCGACACCAACCTCATAGAGTTTGACACAAAGTAAGTTTCTAATTATTATTTTTGCTTCTTCTCCAAGTATATGATGTTTACTAAACCAGAATGTCCTTTTGTCTTTCCCTTACACAGTAGTTTCACCCAGGACGATGACTTGGTGTTTGAAGATTTCGCCCGTCTGCGGTTAAAAGGAACCACTGATGATAAGGACGAGGACTGCTGAGCCTTTTTTTTGCCTCCATCCTATTTTTTCCCAACTCAGCCCAGAAACTTACAGCATGAAGAAAAAAAAAATCACCAACTAATTTACTCATAATGAACAATCTTTCTTAACGAATCTCCTTCCTAGTCGTCTTATCCTTCCTTTGATGAAGCAGTGTTTTGACAACGTTTTCCGAATACGTTTAAGGAACGGTGCTGTAACTTAAAGAGCATTGAACAAAGGAAAAAAAAAAGAACCTCCTTTCTTATGAATAAATAATGAGCCCTTGTGCCAAGCGTCAATGTAGGAAACCTAGATACCGCATTAGCCACTGTATCCGACTACCCAGATATGTCATCGATTGAGTTTGAGAGATGCAGGTCTATGTTCATTCTTACTGAATTAACTTTGTTACAGACGTAAATTTAATGAGAAGATACCTGCATTGCCGATAATTTGATTAAGCATAACTGCAGCGAAATGTAGGCAAAGTGGGACGTCTCCTGATATGCATTTGGACAGAAATGATCGTGCTGCATGAGAAGACTGGTTAATCTTGTGCGAGCTTAAAACACAAAACAACACATTCATCACAGAACAGGAGTGTGGTATAGCAGATAGCATTGCTATATCTGAGCCCCAGATCCAATCCTGAGCTCATGTAACTTGTCTGTGCAGAGTTTTGCATGTTCTGCCTGTATCTGCATGAGTTTCCTTACACTTATGATGTGCTGTAGCAGACTGAACACGAGCATAGTACCACTATTATAGAAGATAATTTAAAGATGCAGTAGTTGATTAACCTCCAATAATCAAATTAAGTAAATATCATCTCACGGTCAGTTAGCAGTTCGTTCTGTGTGTTGGCCGAACAAAATCTGGTGTTTGTACACAACCCGAGCTGTTTACAGGAGACGAGGAAAGTGGCACAGAAGTAAGTAAGCCACTGAAAGTAAGGGGTGTTTCATGTTTGGCTGTTGAGTTCATACGTCAACCATCTTTCTCCAGTATCGGATTCTTCCCGTAATATTCATCGTTCCTTAAACAAATAACATGTAAACTATGACAGTAATGTCATGAACAGCCTACTTAAGTAAATGGCATTTATTGCGGAATCCAACTAGAAGTCTTCTGCTAAACTCATCATACAGATCTGTACTTGCACTACCAGTCATTACCATTAGTGAATTAATGAGGCAGAGGGGGAGAAGCCCTCACCCATTAAACAGTTATAAACCGTGAACCCACCTCATCAGCAGCCGTGGCTCTCTCGCAAAGCTCCGGCACACGGTCACAGATTTGTTAAACTGAAGTCTGTGTTCTCTTGATTAGAGAGATCATTGATTCTTGTATCCTGTTCCAGAGTGTGGTGACTCTGTAGATTGTATAGTTTTATCTGTTTAGCCTAATGTGGCATCTAGGTGTCCTACATTGTGCCAACCTTTTGAGGTTAAATACAAAAAAAAGACGGATTTTGGAAAGGAAATCCAAATTGTGAGAATTTCTGTTTTGTTGTGCTGTGATATCTTGAAGTTGATTTTGAAACGCCTTTTTAGCTTAATTTCTACAACGTGTTTTGACATTAGTAAATGCGTGTTAATATTCTTAATTATGAGTTATCACACAAACATGAGTTTTGGGAATTAGAGGCGAAGCATTGTTACGCACAACCTCTGCATCATGTGTCACAAAGAGCTCATTAGCTAACAGTTAAGCAGTTTAAACATGATTAATACTAATGGGATGTCCGTTTGTGTTGTTCATGGCATAATGTGTCCAACCCTCAGGTACACTGGCTCATTCCTTCTTCATTCACAGAGATGTGACAGAACCGGTGCTGGTAGGGAGTGTGCTCGAGTCGAGCACGTCAGAAGGGCGTTTACGTTTACCATACAGCACCTTCATGTGTAGATAAACATGCTACTTTTGGTGAAAAAGTCATGATGTCTCAGATGGAAAAAGAAAAATTATCTTCATGTTAATACAACTTTAATGACTGTGATATGCCATTGTTTTCCATTTACTTTTTTTTTTTTCAGAATTTATTTAATTTTTTAAATAAAATATAAAATGCCAAAGTGTTTTTCACTGACTCAAAATCCCTGTATGTGTGTAACATTTATTGAAATTTACATTATTAAAAAAAATACATATTTGATACACTTAAGCATGAAAGTGCAATTGTTAGTAAACTGGATTAAACGCAAGGCAGTGAAGTATTTGGTCATGCTTGGTGGCTGGCTGATCAGTTGAATCTCTCTTGAGAACTCAACTGTTCGTAGTTGGCAGTGTTTGCCGACGACGCCCAGAATGTAGACGCCTGTTCAGTCGACGAGCATAACTGTTCCACCTCCCAGGGAAAAGAAAACAAATGGGCTGTGGATCCTACACTCAAACATACACAAAATTCACACATTTTTCTTAAGATCACCTTTCGCTTTGATTATGGAGCACATTCCCTGCGGCTTGGTGTCAACACCCTCATGCAACATCACAACATTTTTATTGGGAAGTCAAACCCCTTCATAAAGTCATCTTCAGCATATACAAAAGACTTGCAATGGAATTAAGGTTACAATGCTATGATGAGCATGGTCATGTGTGAAAATGATTTCTCATGCTCCCAGGACCACTCTTCCATGATTTGTGTCTTAGAATATGCTTTTGCCCATTCAGGTCATCAGCTGACTTAATTTTATTGCCACCGAGCCTAGACCTGACCAACTGGAGTAACCCCAGATCAAAACACTACACTTGTACAATGGACACTATGTATGATGGGTGCATCACTTCATGTGCTTCCCTCCTTACCCTGATGCACATACTGCTCTGGAATGAGGTCAGTTTCAGGATCAAACCGCAGGACCACCTTCCATTGCTCCAAAGTCCGATCTTCATGCCCTCTAGCCAATTCAAGCCTCTTTTCTGATTACAAAGCTGTTTAGTCCCAATGATTTCACATCACACTGTGTGAGCTTTCACTATTAAACTATTTTGATTTCTACTGTGAATTTTTTAAGTGAATCTTAGCCAAGTGTCTAAGTGATCTCCAATCACGACCGCAGGATACGTTGTCTCAACGCATCAGATGGGGGTTAGAAAAATTGGTGCCAGCTGAAACATATTCATCACTGCAGCAATTATCCAATCAAAGGCTCTTAAGTATTTGCTATTTAAAATCCAAACAGTGACTTTTGTATGCCAGGCAGAGTATTTCTTCTGTTAAGATGATCACTATTCAATTTTTATTTTATTTTATAAGCCCAGTGATGGCTTTAATTTTCTACAAGAAATCAAGGATTATGGTAATGCACTTATTACAAATTTGTCATTATTATAGTTAAAGCTCATTTACAGCTCTATTTTGCATAACAGGTCCCTATAATTATAATAACAGAAACTGACTTATTTTGTTGATGTGTCACAACATTAATAAATAAAAATTTGCAATATTTTTAAACTGCTGTGGAATAAAAGTTCAGGGAATGCTATTATTGTAAAATTGGGTGTGGTCAACACAATTTTAACTAAAGTTTCCTATAGGAGCATGCCTTATGTTTACTTGCAAATTTGACTAGTTAAAGGACAAAAATGTACAATTTGGTCCACAGAAGTCAAACATTTTGGAATTAGTGGCATTCTAAGAGAAGTGGTGGCTCAGAGAGTTAAGGCACAGAGTTACTGATCGGAAGGTCGGCGGTTTGAGTCCCAGCTATACCAGACTGCCATCGTTGGGCCCTTGAGCAAGGCCCTTATCTGCTCCAGGGGCACTGTATCATAGCTGACCCTGCGCTCTGTCCCCAATTATGCTGGGACATGCAAAGAAAGAATTTCACTCTGCACTAATGTAGTATATGTGACAAATAAAGACTTAATCAATGCTAGGTTTTTAAAGACTTGATTTCTCTAGAAGTTTATGTGCAATACAACTTTCCCAAATTTGTGTTGGTCCAAAACTTGAGAACAAATCTTTGCCAACCAAAGATCCCTTTTGACCTTCTTACCTAGTAGCATTAAACATCTGTATTTGAGTACAGTGATCAAAATAGGCAATTCACCTTTCTAGTGCAGCATTGTGTGTATTAATTCGCTCTGCCTCCTCTCTTTTCTCCTCCAACCAGCGTTCCAGTAGCTCCTCTTTCTCCTTACGTGCGAGTGCCAGTTCCTCCCTCATTGTCCTCTGCTCCAATTGCAACGTGGCCAACGCCTTTGACTGACACTCCAATTTATACTCGTACTCAGACAGATCATTTTTGAGACAGCATACCCCTCTGGCCATGAGCACAGCTTCATTGCGATAGCGGCTTACTCTAAAACACAAAGATACACTATTTAATACACCGAAAATACACAGTGTATAATTTTGGAAAAACTCTAACAGGAAGCTCACTTACTGTGAGTTACAGTACTGCAGCTCTGCTTCCTTCAGGTAAAGATCACTGGTCAGGTCTGAGACTTTCTGAACAAGCTAGAGAAGAAAGTCATTGCAACCAGAATACAAAGCCATCAATAATCTATTTCACTTCTATTTGTTTTCCCCATGCCTAACGACCCACTGCATTGTCATATCCAACTCTATAGGTTTGCTTTTTATCTTTCAGTCCAAACTCCACAGTAATGCCAGAATAACATTTTCAGACAATTTAAAATATTTTAAACTAGTAATCTTTTTCCTCTCTTTCTCAAAAATGTTCTTCAGTCGTGATGTCACACTGTGTGTGTGTATATATATATATATATACACATATATACACACACCTTAAATGTGTGGAATTTTGACCAAATACTATTCCAATCATATTGCATCATCATGCTATCATTAGTATTACATAACACATTCATAGTAAACATCCAAATGGTTTGTTTGGTCTGCGACTCAATATGAACTTTTAAAGGCTGTCTGCTGAACCAAAAAACAAATTGCTTTCCTCTTCTACGGACCAATCAGCACTAAGAACGCTTGAACAGACCCTTTTTAAAAAGTGTCTGTGTAAACTGTACAAAGACAAAGCTTTGACTCTGGTTATGAAGTAGTATTAATAAACTATGAACCACAGAGGCGGCTTAGTGGTTAGCACTGTTGCCTTACACCTCCAAGGTTCGGGGTTTGATTCCTCCCTCAGGTCTGTGTGTATGGAGTTTGAACGTTCTCCATGTGCTTGGTGAGTTTTCACCGGGTACGCTGTTTTTCTCCCACAGTCCAAAGACCTGCAGATTAGGATAACTGTCGTTCCCAAATTGCCTGTAGTGTGTGTGCGTGCCCTGCAATGGATTGGAACCCCATCCAGGGTGTGCCCTAAGTCTCCTGGGATAGACTCCAGGCCCCCCTCGACCCTGTATACAGAATAAAGTGGTATAGACAATAAATGAGTGAACCACAGGTGTTTTATCATAGGAATATTATAATAGATTTTTAAATAAACAATCTACACAACTGGCTGCATTTTGCATACTGTATTCTGTATCTAGGAGACCAGTGGGTTCTCAGCTCCGTTCCTGAAGACCATCTTGGCCTGCATATTTTAGTGCTCTCTCAGCTCCCAGCACACCTGATTTCACTAATCAACTAATTTACAGCCTTTTCTTAATTGAAGTGGATGTGGTAGAATAGAAAACACTAAAATGCAGGCAGTGGTTTTCCAGGACTAAAGGTTGAAAATCACGATAGTAGACAACATCCGCTATGATCAAAATAGCATATCAGGCATGTCAACAACAACAAAAAAATAATAAAAAATCAGATGCACTTAGGTATTTTAGATCATTGTGTGTTCTGACCCCTTTTTCTAGAAATATACCTTTTTTCTGACTTGCTCTTCTTCTTTGAGCTGCAGATAGAGGTGTGGTGGCTTTTTCTCCTCAACTGGACATTGCAATACTTCATTTGTATTTGGACTGCAGGATAAGACATAAAAATACAAATAACAGAAACCTTTCAACACTATGGGCAAATATCTTAATAATAATAATAATAATGTGTTATTATTAGTGTTTGTTCAGCCTTACCTTTGAGTTCTGTCTCTCTCCAAATTCTCCCATGCACACATGTGTAGATCTATCATTTCTTCTAATCTAGAGACTATGCATTTTTCCGGAACGTTATAATTTGTTCCAAAGAAAACATTTTACAAAAATAAAGACAAAAATTTATTCACATGCATACTGACCTTTAGTGAAGAGTCCAGAGAAGGGGTCCTTCTGTATGCAGTCTCTGTGGATCAGTGCTGCTCGCACGTGACTTTTCCATGCCTCCATAATCCTGCTTCACATTGATATTATAAGAGGAAAAGTTAACTTAATTTTTCTTCTGACTTTTCTGCAGTAAACAGACATGTACGTGGTGTATTTTCTTGTAAACCTCCAGCCACTAATCTGGTTCAAAGAGCACACACACACACACAGTTCAATCCATCCTTACTGCCTCTCTCTCTCTCTCTCTCAATGGATTAAGCGCTGCGCAGGATTCGCGTTTTGTTTAAGATGAAATTTGTCCTACTTTGCTTGTCGTCGCTCCAGGGATGCTTTGTGTTTGTTAGCTTGGCTGACTCTCTTTTTGAATTTAACTCACTTGTTTGTCTTTTCGGCCAAATGTAATTAATTTCCCCTCGCCTCAAAGTACGACAGTTTTATTTATTTATATTTCAGATATATTGTCACGTGACGCGTAGTTTAACGGAATCCAAGCGTTTAAACGCGAACGCGGTTTTTATGCTAATCATGTGTGTTCTGCTGCAGATGCGTGATTAGCGAGCTACACCATGGCCAATGACAGGTTACGGGCTCTGGAGGATGTGGAGAAGGAGATCGCTGTTGTTCTTCAGTGTGCAGGTTTCTGTCTCCGTTCAAATCATTAATCTGATACAGTTTTATTTCGAGAAATTGGAGCTAGCTAGAAGCTTCTAGAAGGAGTGATCATTCTCTTCCCCTAGGCACGATTTTTTAAAATTACAGATCAGTACTTTTGATACCAAAATAGGGTTGGATTCTCGACGCTGATGGGTCAGGTGTTGATAAAAATGTTTTCCCAAGATCACCCCTGATCTCGTTACAATGGCACCTGTTCAACTAAATGGATAAAAGTATTATTTGGCTAAACCTGTTAATTATTTAATTCGGGTGTTTCAATCAGGCCCCTTATCCATAGTGAAGGGCAATCTTAATGCTTCAGCATTCCAAGACATCTTGGAAAATGCTTTGATTACATCGTTCGGACTTTTCCCTGTTTAAGGAATGCCCTTTTCTATCCCAACATGACTCTACCCCAGTGCACAAAGCAAGGCCTAAAAAGACATGGTTCAGTGAGGTTAGTGTGATCTTGACTGGCCTACACAAAGCCCTAGTTTAAGCACCGACCCCATATAGCACCTTTGGGACGAGCTGGAATGGAGATTGCAAACCAGGCCTTCTCGTTCAACATCAGTGCCAGACCGCTGTATCAGGCAGCGGTCAGTCCACCAAACTGTGATTGCTATGATTGGGTCAGAGCATCTGCAACATGGCAGGTCATATGGTGTGTTCCCAGTATGCGGTGGTCAGTACCAAACGAAAGTGGTCCAAGGAAGGAGAATCGATGAAGCACATGTTTGCCCCAAGGCAAATTGCTGAAAAAGTTAATGCTGGTTATCTTAGAAAGGTGTCAGATCACTCAAGGCATCACAGATTGCTGTGTTTGAAGCTGTGTCCAGCAACAGGCCAGTCAGAGTGCTCAAAACTTGACAAGGGTGGCCTGGACTGATCTTCTGATAACTGGAAGAACTTTCTTTGATAACTGAACACTTTCTTTTACACCATGTGGACAGCTGGGTGCATGTACATCACTTACTTGGTGAAAAGATGGACTGTGAAAAGAAAGAAAGCAGGCAGAGGCATTGTGATTCTGTAGGCGATGTTCTGCTGGAAATTCTTGGGTTCTGAAATTGATGTTACCAATTTAGGAATGCCAATTACCCTAATCTGCATGTCTTTGGACTGTGGAAGGAAACCAGAGTAACCCACCAAGCACAGGAAGAACATGCAAATTCCATGCATACAGGCCCGAAGCGGGAATCAAACCTGGACCCTGGAGGTGCAAGGCGACATTGCTAACCATTATGCCACTTTGCTGCATAAAATTCTTAGTGGCAACAATATTTCCTAATGTCAGTGGCCTGTTTCAGAAGAATAGTGCACCCTGCCACCCTGCAAACATTGTTTAGGAATAGTCTGAGGAGCATGGTGTTTACTTTGTGTTCCCCTACAAATCGCCCAGATCTTAATTTGAATAAGTATCCATGAGTTGTGCTAGACAAGCAAGATTGATCCACAGAGGTTCCACCTCCCAGTTTACAGGACTTGCTGTTAACATCTTGGTGCTAGATACCACAGCACAAGTCTTGTGGGGTCCATGCCTCGAAGGGTCAGAACTGTTAAACTGGCTGTTAACGGGGATTATAATCATGTTTTCATACATTTTTAAATAGCTTTCTGGCAAAATCATAAAAGATTAAATCTGATTCCATCAGTACACCAAAGTGCTGCTGGGTTATACTTTAACCGTTATAATTGTTCATGGGCTTGGATCTATTCAGTTTTTTTCTTTTTTTTACTGTCTTTTCCAATACACCACAATAATATTTAGAAATGTATAATGCACAAAATTTGTTTAAAACAGTAATACATTACTCATTTACACTTTTTGCAGTACTAAAATGTTTGTCAGAAAGTCACACAAATTTTCTTATGAAATATCTGCAAGTGGCTGTTTTTTGTGTTGAGTGGCATAGAATCAGTAAAAAAATTTAACATGGTTGTTTTACAGTCAGTATAAAGTGTGTGTGTGTGTATATATATATATATATATATATATATATATATATATATATATATGTGTGTATATATATATATATATATATATATATATATATATATATATATATTTTTTTTTTTTTATAGGAACCATAGTGCTGGAGCTGTCCAAGGAGAAGCATAATGCAGGTTTATTAGATCGGCAGCTCAACCAGTTTCAAACCTCCATTAACAGGATTGAGAGTGAGCTCAGCTCCCAGATCCGCTATCTCACACAGGTGATCTTATCCATTCCGATGTTTCCAAAGCTTCATGTATTTTTTACAATCATGCAAGTAATAGTATTGAACTGCAAAAAGAGTTAAAATTTGGAAAGTATTTCTTTTATAGACGTAAATGGTGAAGGAGTTGCATGCTATGAAGGAATTTAGCACATCTGTGTGACCTTGGAAGAGTAATTTCAAGTTTGTGTGTGCGTTCTCATTTTCCATTCGAATAAAGGTGGCGACTGGTCAGCCTCATGAAGGGTCAACGTACTCAGCACGAAAGGACTGCCAGATGGCCCTGAACCGTGCAGAGTATGCCCGTGTCAAACTGGGAGAGCTAAGACGAACCTGCGAGATGATGCTCGACCCCCAGACATGATCCACTGGATGTACTTTTTATTGGAAATGTAGAAGTATAACAAGAGTTGCAGAGGCTCAACAAAAATCATGTTAAAGACTTAACGGAGGCTTCATGAGAAATCTTTTTTTTTTTTTTTTTTAAGTATCTATCTATAGACCATCAAAGGAAAAATGGTATGAATTTGTACTGCTATTAGGTTAGAAGTTTTCTAGTTGATGCTACAACCTCCTCAATACCTACTTTTTTAAGTGACATCTCACTGTTTTGTAAAAAATAAAAAAAAATATTCGTTGTGTAACAGTAAGCATTTTATTTCCACTTCATGTTATTCTAGGTAATGTAACACTTTCATCACATTTATAATCTCAAGAAAGGATGGAAAAAGTTAACAAGTATGAGAAAGTACAATTTCCAACATGAAGAGGAGATGAACACACAATATACTGAATAAATAACACTTTTTTATATTACTATACAGAACCACAAATTAAGAGACAAGAGTTGGTCCAGGGATTCACTTCTACAGTCTACTCTCCTCACTCTGCTGTGGGAATGTGTAATTCACAAAACATCCATCTTCACATACATGCATAAGAGTTCATCTGATCACCAATAGAGTCTATCTTCAGTATATTTTAGATTTATTCATGTTGCATTTCTAAAGACAGAAACCTTGAACTGCTGCTACTACTACCACAAAACAAATCCATTATAATAAATAAAGTCATCTGCAAATAAATAACATTTGGGCGATTCGATGGAATCTTTCACTTATGTCACCATGTACTCCTGGCGCTTGTTCAGGCGGACCTGGCATAGAGAGATAGCACCCACTCCAACATAAATGGCAGCAGCAATGAAGCAGTTGATGGCCACTTGGTTGTACAGGCTGTAGATCGCCTGGGGTGGGTTTTTGCTGTGGGTGTGAGACAGAAATCAGTGTTGTGTTTGGAAGATCCTCATGAAAATTAAAACCAACTGAAAAACAAAATCGAGAACTAGAAGAAAATTAAAAATAAAAAATAAATCATTTTTAAGAAAAAAAATTACATACATGTATACGTTTTATAGAAATTAAAAGGCAGGATTTTTAATAACAATAATAATAATGATGTTTATTAATCATTAATATCTGTAACGTTTCCCGTAAACATTTACACATAAACAAAAGACTATCTTGCATTTCAGGCCATCGTCCCTGTTTCAAATCATACACCTGCTGTCATGCCACCCTATATTTTCTTGTGCTATTTGTATATTTTTATAGTGTACAGTTTACACTTTCATTTTGTTGATGTGTCATTTAAATTTCTATTTTAATTCTATTTTATTTTGGAGCTTACTTTCTAGTTTACATTTTTATTTTATTGCGAATTCTGTCTCAAGTTTACTTACACTTTCTAGTGTAATATTTACTTTTGTCTTTTGTAGGTCACAGACTGTCATATAAGCATTTCACTGCATATCATACTGTGTATGTAAAAAAAAAAAAAAAAAAGCAGTATAGAAAATGAGCGAATTAATATTTGGCAGCCTTTGGTCTGATTCTGATAATGAGATTGTCTCTGAGTTTTGTATTTTCTTGACGAGTCTGAATTGATTTTATCCGGTTTCCTCAAACCTTTCAAACATCAGTAGGGAATTATCAGTCACCACCTGATACAATATCCCAACACCTAGGTGGCGATTAAAAGAAATTAGAAGATTAGATTCTAGAAATATTACTTTTTTTTAAATAAATTTTTATAAATACCATGATTAGATATTATGATTTCTCTTTGGGTTTGTTACAATTTAAAGCCTTTAAAAAAGTTTCATGATATAGCCCATTCCTTATAGCACTAGTTTTACTCACTTAAAAACCAAGGGCAGCATTTAAACAATACAAAATACGGTTAAAAGTTTAACGTTCATATGAGCAGCACCGATCTCTGTCATCCACCATAACTATTATTTTGTATTCATTTCTAAACAAACTTAGAAAAGAATTCACTTCTATCATACGGGATGAAAATGTGTAAATAGTTCAGAGTGTACCATCTGTAGGATTATAAAGAATCTGTGAGGTTTTACCTCCTCCAAAGTCTCAAAACTTTGACAGTGGGTTTGAGACTAGTTTGCTCACAGAGTTTGTAGAAAAAGGCAGATTGGAGGTTTTTAACACGATTTTTGTTAATGCAATGCCATAAAAACTCATTTCTGTTGCGCCACTGCGCTCTGTACAAAATAATTATAAAGAATCAGCCAAAAAAAAATTTATACACACTTCAACAAGAAAAATATTCACCTCTCTCCTAACGATCACAGGATGACATCAACAATGGTGCGACTTCTGACATCTTTCGAAAAAACATAATGCTAAACATTGCTGCTGTAATTAAACTGGAGGTTTATAAAAGAGCATAGATAACAACTGTTGAAGTGTGTATGAGGCCGATCAGACCATCAGCAGTTCCAGCCAATCATACTGAAAACCAAGCAATTCTGGTCAAAGGCCGATTGACCGGTTTATGTTCATTAAAGATGTAAAAATTATCATTTTTTAAAAATCGATTTTGGAGTCAAAAGAATCGTGAGTCATTTATCCCCATGATTCTCTGAGATAGCCTGGCCTCCTCCTCAGGGTGTATCCCTGCCCCGTACAGAATGTGACCTTTAACAGGATAAAGTATTTACTCACGAACGAATGAATTAATGAATTTGTCATTCACACACTCCATGTCAATTTATTCAAAATAGTGCAGGCCATCAGTAAGGGTCCATCAGTTCGTGTTTATCACACTATTCGCCATTAGAGACAGAATTACACCGATTTTGTCCATATTGTGACGCATTATTGTGGAAACTTACTCGTTTCTGATGTCTTCCTCGGTAAAGGGAACATCCTCGATCAGCACGGCGGATTTCGCACTGAAGAAGATCCCCAACATCGCCTGGATAATAAACACACACATACACACACAAGAAGCTCTTTAAATGCAATAGCTGGACATGTTAGCTAGTGACGCGCTGATGAAGGCCGCCGCTTACCAACATAATGACTCCCCAGATGCTCAACACAATCCCACAGGCGGCTAATTTAGGGCCGCAAAATAACAGAGACGGCATTTCGTCTGCGTTTTTTTTTTTATTAATGTATTATTTTAAAGAACAAACAAAACGGAAAATCCAACTCTGGCCGGGTAATGAGTAAAGACTTCAACGATGGTGGATGAAGACGGTCGCTAGACAACTCGGTCCCGCTCGGGCTTTTCCGGTCGCTTTCGTCTCTGCTTCCTCATTCGATAACTTCTGACCAATCCCGACGCGTGCGCAGTGTTGCATTATGGGATTCTAGGTCTCGCGAGCGCGTTGTTACTCTCCCGAGCAACAACAATTAATGCCATGAATAAGGTCATTCGTGTGTTTTAAATGGGAAAAACAAACCATTTTGGTAATTATATGCTACATTTGAAACTCTAGTCAATTGTATGTATTTAGTAAGAAATTGTATAATCACAAGGACAGAGAGAACCCTTAAGTGACTTAGCTAGCTGTTAATTGTGAGTGTCTCAGGAAACTTCTTTAGAATGACTTCATCTTCAGCAAAGGTAAGGATGCACACCTAGGTTGTGATGAATGTGTTGTACGTTTTGATGTTAAATCCTTTTTCCTGTGTAAATAGGTGGGAGAGATCTTCTCTGCGGCAGGATCTGCCTTCAGTAAACTAGGAGAACTGACCATGCAGCTGCATCCTGTAGCTGATTCATCTCCTGCAGGGTAAGGGTCGAATCCCCTGGATCCATCCATCCATACACACACACACACACCAGTGTATTACAAACTAAAACTTATTCTGTACCGCTTTCAGTTTTTAACTCTCTTTTAACGATGTCGCAATGTGATCCCATGTTATTATTATACATATGACAAAACATACAGGAACAATCTTGAGATTAATTTGTTCAGAGTGCATTAGACAGCATTTCCTCTAAGTAAGTACCATAACGATGGTCTAAAGGAGTCGTTACAGACCCTGGTACTGGAAGACACCCTTTGCCTTTGTTTAAATTTGAGAACCACTCGTGTACATAGGAAAAACCTCACCTGGATGACGTGCATGTCAATATTTATAATAAACATGTTAATTTGAGGCATTTTCATCAACGTTGGTCTGCTTTCGTTTCGTTAAACAGGTTCCGACATTGCACACATACCTTCCGACTACCTTCTTATGGTGATGGGCATAGGATTTAGCCCTTGCTTCATCTTAAATAGGATTGGATTTGATTTTAATTTCATGGAATTATCGTTATGTGATGTACATGTACAAAGTCAATGAAATAAAGTATGTATCTAACCAGAAGTACAGTTGTGCTTAAAGGTATGCATACCTTGGAAGAAATTGTTAAATATTGCCATTTATTTGGAAACTGTGACTGATAATGCAAAAGATTTATTTTTCCTATTTTAGTATAGTGGTAACATGAAGCTATTTATTATCACACAGTTGTTTGACTTCTTTTAAAAACCTAATGATAACTTGAACAAAGTCCCTGATCAATAGTTTACATATTCTTGAAAGTTTGGACACACAGTTTATAAAAACACAGGTTGATAAGCAAAGTTTTAAATTGTTATTAATGGGAAGAGTCCACACCTGTAACTCTTTGGAATTGGAATTAGTGTTTGTGCATAAATAGTCAGTGAGTTTCTCAGCTCATGAGGTGATGCACTCACTGACTTGGCTGGATTCTGCACCATGGGGAAGACAAAAGAACTACCAATGGACCAGCGTAATAAGATAGCAGATCTTTATCAAGCAGCAAAAGATATGAAAAGATATTTCAAAACTTGAAAATGCCAGTCAGTATTGTTCACATTCTGATAAAGAAGTGGAAAATAAGAGGTTCTGTTGATCCTAAGCCACAGTTAGGTAGAGCAGAAAAGATTTCATCCAATACTGACAGAAGAGTTGTGAGTTGAAAAATCCACAAACAACTTATAAAGAAATACAGGCTGCTGTGAAAAAATGTGCTGATGTTGTTTCAAGGAGCACAATAAGGAGGTACTTGAACACAAATGAACTGTATGGTTGGGTTCTCATGAGAAATACTGTCATACTGCACCCACAGCACAAAACGGCAGCTCCTCACGGCTTCTGGAGCAGAGTCATTTGGAGTGGAGACCAAAATTGACCTTTATGGTCACAGAGGCGTCAACAAGGCCTATGGGAAAAGAAGACCATCCCTACTATAAAGCATAGTGGTGGATCTCTTGTGTATGTTTTGGGGCTGTGTGAGCTCCAGTGGCACAGGGAAGTTAGTCAGAATTGATGGCAGGATGAATTCATCATGTTATCAGAAAATACTGGCAGACAATTTGCATCCTACAGCACAAAAGCTGCGCATGGGATCCGAAGCACAAGGCCAAGGCCAACAGCAGAAAAAGGTGAAGGTTTTGGAGAGGTAATCCTGACCTCAAGATCATTGAGACTACTTGGGGAGATCTCAAATGTGCAGTTCATGCAAGACAACCAAAAAAATTTATAGGAACTGGAGGCATTTTGAATGCCAAGATGAATGGGCAGCTACTGTACACCACCTGAGAGAATTAAGGACCTAAAGGTATGCAAACTTTTGAACAGGGCTTATTTCCTAATGCTCTTTATTGTCATGTTTTGTTTGATGATCATGACATTCTGTTATGCCTTACATATGAATGTAAGTCCTATAAGAAATGAAATAAATTTGTTTTGCCTTTTCACTAATATATTTTTTTAATGATGCACATCTCTCAACATATGCAAACTTTTGAGCACAACTGTACATAAATGGGATATTTGCAATATAATAACAATATAATAGTATAATAATAATAATAATAATAATAATAATAATAATAATAATAATACTGGTATGTGGCTAAGGAGAACATGTTTACACGATATGGAAACAGATGATGCATTAACGTTCATAAATAAGTAGAGTTTCTGACTAAAGAGAGTGATACAGCAAGTATTCTGTCCAGCTCTTGACCTATCTGTGCACTTTGCTCATCTACAAAGCTTTAATTTTCATGCTATCACCAACGTCATGCATCATCATGGATCATTATCATCATCATCATCATCTAGATCATGCAGGGAGTGTATTCCCTAATGTAGCACAGCTGTGTCCTGTAGTTACAGGGCAATCTGGACCTTCAAGTTCAACATTTTCCATCTCCACTACTCATGCATCAGTCCATTATTCTACCCATCTACAGTACCAGTCAAACGTTTGGACATAAACTTAAAATTATTTTCTACGTTCTAAAACGATACTGGATTTTTAAATTATTTTTTAACTATAAAATAACAAATATTGCATTAGGTAGTGAAGTAACAACAACAGTCGGTTGTTATTTTAAGACATGGAGGTAAGCTGTTCTGGAATAGTTCTTTCAAGAACAGTATTGTCAAGTTTGCAAGCAGCATGATAAAGCTGACTCACAAGACGACCATCCCAAGTAAAAAAAAAAAAAGCAAGACCAAAACGTACCGCTGCTGCAGAGAAGTTCATTTACAGATTAGAGATGTTATTAAAGGCTTTACAGAGCATCTCAATATTAATTGTTCAGAGGAGATTATATATTTTGCATAACTTCAGCATTGTATTATAGTGTAGAATAAAATTAAAAAAGGACAGACCATGGAATTAAAAATGTTGTTCAAATGTCTCTAAAAATGATGGGAAAAGAAAAGAAGCTCCTGTTTTTATATCTTGAAGACTGACTGGTGAAGTAAGAAATTTCTCTCCTATTAAACAACATTGTAATGCACCAGCGTGTCAAAGAGGTGCACGACCGCTATCTTCACACGGTGATGATAAAAACAAATCGCCATCCATCAACCAGAGTTGTAAACACACATCACATATCATATTTAATGTGTCGGGGTGGAGGTTTCCTTTCACTGTGTGCTATTCTGCCAGTTCATTCATGTCTTGTTAGCAGGTTTTTACTTAGATTGCTGCTTATCTTCTATTTTATCTCCTTTGTTCAGGGCCAAATGGACAGAGACTGAGATTGAGATGCTGCGTTCGGCCGTGAGCCGCTTTGGTGATGATTTGAACAATATCAGCTCTGTCATTAAAGAACGCACAGTGTAAGTTTTAACCTTATTGATTTGCTATGTGGATTTAAGGGTTTTATTTATACCACAGGACTGAATTCTCAATTCTGTTTAAGATGATGATGATGAAATTTCTTTAACAAGAGTTTTTTTATTATTATTATTTTTAAATAGACTATATGTCTTTTTTTTTTTAAAATAGACATCAAATTCTTGATGTAATGAAGAGCTTTTTGTGGAGAAATATTTACGTAGCATTAATGTAAGGAGTCTCCAGTGTCGGTGCTTTGTGTCAGTCTGAGGTCAAGCAGAAAGTTTGTTTTAAGATTTAACAACATTTTGCAGAAATTCTACATGTAAATATAAATGGATGAAGTATAAATTGTTGCTGTTTAATGAATAAATCAATTTATGTTGGCAAATTAAAGGAATAAAAAATTTTTGGGAATGTAATCAAACTTTTGCACAGAGGCATAACTCCTTTGTAGACAGCATCACCAAGCCTTATTAAAGCATAACATCCTAACAAAAATGGTCACTGATTAACTGATGATGCCTTTGTTAATCTCTTGCTCTCTCAGTGCTCAGATAAAGTCCACAGTGAAGAGGAAGCTCTATGAGGACAACAGAGTCCCGCTTTCATCAGAGCCACCCCAAAAGACTGTGAAGAAATCCACTGTTGCTATGGCAGCCACTCCAGCATCCATGGCTCCGAGTTCACAAGCTGTTACAGCAGGATTGCCGCGTACCACTTCTTTGCCACACGCGATTAAAAAGCCCAAAACTGCAGGTGACCAGTGCAAAAAAAAATAAAAAAAGACTTTGTGTAGATTGTTACAAATGAAGTGTGTTGATTCGTTGCCAGTAAACCGGTGAGTTAACTCAATGGTCCCTTGTATCAGATGTGACACTCAGCGCCCTGAATGACTCAGATGTCAACAGTGACTTGGTGGATATGGAAGGATTAGGAGAGGGCTCTACCAAAAAGAACAACTTTGATCAAGGTAAGAATATGCCCTACATCTGCTTGATGGAATAGATCAAACTTTATGATAAATGAGGTGAATATGAAAAAAAAGTATATGCCGCCTTCCTGTTACAAATATACTAAATATGTATGTGGAAATCCTTCCCAGAAGAGTGGATATTATACCAACAAAAGAGTAATATATGTGCAATGGGATGCTCAAAAAGCTCATATGGGAGTGACGGTCAAGGTGTCCGCATTTTTTTTTCTCTGCCCCATAGAGAAACATTTGTAAATCTGGCAGAACTTTGTCATTTGGTTTGTGATATAAAAACATTTATGCACAATTTTAGTAAAAGATTGTCCTATGGAAACATAACACTTTTTTTTTTCCTTCTCCATTACAGAATGTCTGAGTTTGGACTCCAGCCTTATCATGAACTCCAGCGACCTGCCATTGCTTTCCCGGTGAAATACATTTACTGAACTGTTTGTGAAGTACGAGAAGGCGGAAGCAAAACCACCGATGTGAAGCGAATAAATTCAGGCTAATTAACTTTGGTTTGCTCATGAACACTGGTAGAAGAAAAAAACAGTGACAAACCAATTTCAGACTCTGTTTTAAGTGTACAATACCAGAGTGGTGTTTGAATTTTAATTTGATAGATATGTGTAAGCTAAAGCCTAGACTGGCTTTAATCATGTTAAACATTTCATTGAAGGGTTCAGATCACTGAGTAAAACTCCTACATGTGCTCTATGTCTGCTTTTTTTTATTATACATACATGGATCAGCCATAAGGTTAAAACCGCATCGTATTGGCCTACATGTTCTGCCAAAATAGCTCAGACATATGAGGCATGGACTACACAAGACCTCTGAAGGTGTGCTATACTATCTGGCACCAAGGCATTAGCAGCACTTACTGTATATCCTCGCAAGGTGGGCCCTCCCTGAACCAGCCCTGTTAGTCCAGGACATCCAACATGTAATTTTATGCCGTTAGAGTTGTGGTGAATTTGAAGGCCAAGTCAACACCCTGAAACCTTCTTTGTTTAAATCATGACAATTTTTGCACTGCGGCAGGGTGCATAATTCTGCTGAAAGATGCTACTGACATTAGGGTACTCTGTAGCTGTGAAGGGGTGTTTTTGGGTCCTGGTGTTCATGTGGATGTTATTTTGGCATATACCACCTACCTAAATGTTGTTGCAGACCAAGATTTTCCATTAAGACAAGAATGCCCAGAATGTCGCACTGCCTCTCCCTGCTTGCCTTCTTCCCACAGTGCACACACCCATGTACACATGATGTAAAAGAAATCATGATTTCATGATCAGACGAAACCACCTTCTCCTGATGCTCCTTGTTCTAATGTTCACTTGCCCATTGCAGATGCTTTTGGTGGTGGACGCAGGTCAGTGTAGACACATTTCATCAATTTGTGCTACAGTAGACTTTGCCACCCATGACCCTGTTAATATTCGTGCCACCCTTTAACAGGTGCCACACTAATGAAATTGTTTCCATGTCCTCATTCATTCTATCCATTTTGACTGGTACTAAGTACTACACACCAAGAAGTCCCCTTATGGCCTGACGTTTTGGAGATGCTGGGAATCTGAATCAGAATTTTGCCATTGTGCCACGTCGCTCAGATCGTTATGCATGCATTTTTCCTGCTTCCAACATCTCGGTCTCAAAAACTGACTGTGCACCTGCTACCTAATTTATCCCAACCCTTTTAACAGGAGTCTCTGTAACAATATAATCAATGCTCTCTTCATGTTTTAAAGGTTTTAGTGTTCTGGCTGATGTTAGCGTGTTTTTTTTGTTTGTTCGTTTTTTTAACGATTGTCACAGGAGGATGTCACTTCTTCAGTATAGATTTTATCCACTGAGTCTTGACACATTGTTTAATCAAATAATAATAATAATAATAAAAAACATGTTAAATACAGTATCTTTATTTTCCTGATTGATATGTACAATGGAAAAATACAAATTCTAAGGTGAACAGCATTTGTATCAGCTAGAAATGAGACATTACCAGGTACAGAATATGCTCAGAGGGAATGAATATACCTTTTATATACCTCACTGCTATAAAGTACAGTCCATAAAAATACATCTTCCTCTCCTGTTTGTTGTGGCTACAACATATTTACATCTCAAACACAAGAGGCAAGAGTTGTGTCTGCTGTTCTTTTGTTTAGTTTGTCATTTTATAAAATGCTCCATGTGCTTACAAAAATCAAACCAACTCCCAGCCTCATATTCGAGCTTTGTAACAGTCACTGATTAACACTTGTCCTTCATAATTTTTTTAAAAGTAGACAGACAGAGATGCAGATAGTAAGCCTCCCGTTTAAGTGATAGAAATAAAACAAAAATGTACAAACCTAAAGTAGAAATAAAAAAACTTTCAAGCGATGTCTGTATTTCAACCAAAAACAATTACATCCAATTTACTGGAAAAACAAAAAAGTTTTCTAAACAAAAACGAGCATTTGTGACTTTATATAAATAATACATTTAAATGATCAATTGGTTCATTTAAAAAAAGAAAGAAAGAAAAGGAAATAAAGAATCCACAGAATGTGGAAAACAATATTGAGTCTTTCCTATTCCATGATGTATCTATATTGCACAATCCTTTTCAAGACTCAACTTCGATCCATTGATATTAATTTAAAACATGTACAACTGGAGACTTTGACAATATGTGCAAATGTCTTTGGAATTACTTTACAAGGCATTTCATTGTACCAGCAATAAAGCGAAAAAGATAAAATTATAAGGAAAAGGCAAGGATGTTTCAAAGAAATCATTGAGGAAAGTTCCTTTTTAGCTTTGCAAAGTGAAATAAATGCTGAAGTTGAAATATTAGGTCAGAAATAAGCTGATGAGATGTTAGTCTCGTAGAAATGTAACGTGATTCGGAACAAAAAGACTGCCCTGGATACATGAATATGTTTGTCAGCAAAAACAAATCTGTAATCAGCAATACTGTACATCTGTTTATTTTTACCCCTGGCAAAAACAAATACGGAAATATGCAATGTAATTTTTACTCATGTGAATACGCTTGAACACTAAGGGGGAAAATTATACTAACCATGTCAGATTAATAGACATGTAATACAGTTTTACAGTATAGCTTAATTTGTGTTAATTGGACTCAACGCATAGCTAAGGGTCACATGGGTGCTTTTGCAACATAAAGGCAGGATGGAAATAAATATGGCAACACTTTTACTTTCACATAAATCCTATCTGATTAAATAAAATTGTCTCGATATGTTTTTTGTTTTTTTTAAAAAGGGAGAAAATTTTAAACCTCCTTTATTCTTCTTTATATAAACTATAAATCAATGTGAAAGATGAGCTTTCAAGCAGGCGGGCATTCTGTTATTCTAAGAGTTGTTCCAGGTTTTTATCAGAAATTATAGTTAAAAATTACAAAGCTGTAAAACATACAAAGAGCATACACTACATGAACACACTTGCGACCTGAAAGGTTCACAGATCTAAAGATAGTTCTAAGGATAATACTTTTTTTTTTTTAGGAAGACCTCAATAATTGTGGACGAGATTGAAAAGCATATTCTGAGTCTGCTGAAAACTAAAAGCCAGGAAAGAGCAAGTTTGATTTGTCGATCTGCATGCTCCCATCCAATCCTTAAGTCTAACTGAAGATTGCGATCACAAACACTGATTATGAACACAACTGCTGAGTGTTAAATCCTGATACTATTTCACAAAGCCCAGGAAACCCTTGCCCAGGTGCAAATGAACTATTAACAGGTCAGATGATGTGCATATTTTCCATCTTCACTCATTTAAACATGGAAACCTTTTTTGAAAGTCTCTCAGAAAGGTGATTCTTGCTAATAACATGGAACTGAATACATTCCTTAAAGCACTGAGTAGGGAGATGGAGAGCTGATCTCAGGACGTGGTTCTGAACAGTGTTCAGAAACGTTCTCCTTACTCTGATGTGGTTAAATGCTGGGGTGTTGGGATGTAAACGGTGAGGGAGGAGAAAGCGAGAGTGCGATGTTCTGAGGGCTCGGACATACAGGTATAGCGCTTGGCGGAGAGTCGACTGACTGGGAAACACTGCACGGAGAAGAAAGCACAAAACTAATAATCGGGACAGAGAAGAGAAGAAATGAAACCTGATATGTTATTTCATTTAATTTCCAAAGCTGATAATTAGCTTAACAGAAGGGTGCCTTTTGTTTTTAAAAGTCATACCTGACAGTGCAACTAGTTATGTGGGGAGGATCTGTAACTCCAGCAACAAAGAGCTTTTTAGGCGGACCATCGGATTCCACGCCACCTGATCGGGCAAGTCAAAAAAACAAGAATGTATTGGAATGTTAGAAGAAGCAATGCAGCTCTTTGTGTATGATCATGTTAAATATTTTACACCTGGGACAAATATTTAGGGCAATTTTAACTCTTCCTACCTTTTCTTTTTAAAGGTGCAACCACTGGCCATCTCACAGATGAACTCACTGACCCCCTGTCACAAATCAGCCAAACAATCAATTTGAGTGTTTCCCAAATGTTATGCGAAATACATGACGAATGCAATGAGGATCAAAGCTCTCCTGCCGTAGCTGTAGCTAAATATGATATGAATTTAAGTACTACAGAGGCTACCTCCGGTTTTGAAAAATTAAGCCAACATGCAGTTCTTTGAATGTCCACTTGGAGTTGTTTTCAAAAGTGAGTCAAACCCCATAAAGACCCCTCAGTTAAAATGATTTAATTTACAATAGAAAGAAACAAAAAAAATTTTCGGGCTCAATAGCTAGATTTCCTATTCATGACAACTGCACAGGGGTGAATGTTTAGGTAACTCAAGTTAGGTAGGCGTGTTCCAAGCAACAGCCAGGCTCTGTATGCTCCACCCATTTATGGATTAACCAGGCGGAGTCTAAACCACTCTTCAGAAAACCTATGGGCGATGTCACAAAGAGTTTGTCCAGTTGTTTTTATACAGTCTATGGTGCCAACAAGAAAAATCAGAAATCTCAAACTGAATTCTCTTGTGAAAAACCTGGCGCTCATCAGTGAAAGATGATATGAATAGCTGAATAATTTCTTTTTCTAATTTGCAAAGAGCAACAAAAGCAAATGTCTGAAGAAGTACTTCATACTTATTATACTTTTTTTAAAACAAACAAAAGACACCTGTAAATACAATGAAACCTACCCCCTGAACCTTCTTGTTGGACTGGGAGAAGAATTAGGAGTGACTCCGGAGTCTTGGGAATGGAAATCCTATGACAGAATGAGAGTGAGGGAGAATTTTTTTTTCACGGATTCTCAAGATGTGATTAAATCAAAGCGTTCCGTCATACTCACTGGTGATCGATGTCCATGCCAGTGAGTTCCAGGAGATGAGGGGACTGTAGCTGAGGCACTGTAAGGAAGTTAAAAAAGAAAGAAATAAAGAAAGTCAGTCAGTCATACATAAGACACTTTGTGTGCTGTGCTGTTATGCTATATTATACGACGGTTAGTTCCGACTCAGCAATCTGAATGGACGAGAGGCAGTCCACAAGTGGTGCTAATAGACTGTAACAGCATTGGGACATTTAACTGTAGTACCCCGTATGCATCACTCATTGTAGGTGTTGAAAACCCACATTCAAAACCAGTCACAGAGGCACTTTCAGCAAGAACAAGTGATTTTACACTCTAGTGCACTAGCTTTTTATTTAACGCTATTTGGAATTCAACCCCGGACCCTGGAAGCCACGAGAGCTGATATTATAAAGTGAAATAAGTGGAAATATGAAAAGAAACTCAAGCAATTTACAGGACTGTGCACCACTTCCATGGTTTATTCTCCTCATTTTTTGGCTACTTAGACCAGGTAAGAATTTTGTGGAAACGGTGTTTGTTGAACTGATATATAAAAGCAATATCACACTTGAGGCTGTGCTGTTGTGCCTTCAGCATAGGTTGTGCCCTATCGTGTGATATTGTTTAATGATGTTTCATTCTCCTTTATGTAGAGAAATACAGTATATTAATAGGGTTACCTTAATCTCTGTAAACTCCCCCTGAGCGTGAGTTCCATGTTCTCCATCTGCACCATAAAATAATTCTGTCAGTACAATACGGACAAACTAACCCGGAGTAGTTCCAAGCTACAGACTTAAATCTCTCTCACCTGCCGCCTGGGATCTGGTCTCTCGCTGCACAAGGAGAATGGAGAGAAAGGCAAAGTCTACGAGGAAAAAAAGGCAATGTTCAGATTTTTTTCTTCTTCTTCTTCTGGGAAATGACTGTCAGTGCAGCATCTCACCTTAATGTCTAATATATAAATACACACTCACTCTAGAGGGGCAGCTTGGGTTTACAGACACGCTGCTCCGACGATACCGGGCCGAAGTGTTTGAGCTGAACACGGTCATTCCATCACTGTTGGGAAAGTTTATGAGACACACAAGTCACTTAAATTTTGCCTAAGAATCGAGATATGTCAAGTTACAGTATGTCATACAGCTGTAGTTGTGTGCTGCACTACTATGGATTTGAGACAGGATTACACAACACCTAATAAGTACTCCCATTATGCAACACAAGATTGCATAAGACCCTGGTGCTGAATATCACCACAGTAAAAGGTCAGTGGTTTAACTTCTGGAAGACTGAGAGGTTAACTAATGGCCACTGATGAGACCTTTAATCCTTACATTCCATCTCTATGTTTTCCCTAATCCTACGTTGGACTCAGTCCAGCACAAAGTCATTTCTAGAGCGATCTGTGAATGCAAAAACACAATAACAAGCCAAAACACAACACCAAATCCAAATGAAAAATGTAAGTTTTTCGTCTAAGCAACTTTCCTATGAAGTTACTTGCATTATTATCGTGAGAAATACGTCTATCTTCGGAATAACCCAGCTTCCTTTAGTCATGTTTTCAATTCAATATCTTACAGATCTTTCTAATCTTACAGATTGAATTGATATGCACTTAGATCCCTCATTAGCAAGCCAGAACTCCCAGAGAGTAAATGAGGAAGAATCCTTGAAAGAGGCCAGACTCAAAAGCGAACTCAGACACCAGATCATGCAAATTATGAGTCATTACTCTTTTACATCTATATGCTATAAAGTCAAACAGTTCTGAGTGTGTTCACTAATTTGCCACTCATCATTTGGCACAGCCATTTTTAACGCAGTGCAAAGCTGACAGCATATCTAAAATAGTTGACAGCATGTCCAAATTAAGATCATGTTAAACAGCCTTGATAAAAATAAGCATGAATAAAAGCATAAGTGGATTCATTTAGACTCTAGATATATTAACATCCTCTAGCTATATGTTTTCTGTGGTCTCTCAGACTGAATATAGGCAATTAGCAACTAGCATGTGATGTAAATAAGGATCAACCCTTTCCATTTGGAGTTAATGTGGTTTTATCTGTTACATTATTTTTGATTGCAGTGGGGTCTCTGATTTGCTGATGTTTGTAATTTTTTTTCTTTAATGTTTTTGCAATTACTGTTCATTATTTAGTTTTTAAAAACTTGATATTCTTAAATAGATAAAAAAAAAACATCTTTACATAATTTCACATGTGAAAAATTCTAAAAAGTTCTAAAAGGTATGTCAAAATGCAATATTAAAGGCTCTGTGATTTTATTCTTACATGACACAGGCAATAAATGTCCAAAACTATTCAACCTATGCCAGCTAAAGATATTATTTGAAATCAGGAGTGTATGAAACATTTTAAGCAGTCTGCATATTTTTGTATACACTATTTTTGTCCCCCCGCCCCCAAAAAAATTGCACGCTAAGATTTCAGTAACCACAGTTTGACTTTGATTACCCACACCTAATTAGCAAGTGGTTTTATTATGGCCAAAAAGAAGTTTAGTCCCAATCCCTTATGTTCTCAACACATTGTGACTGTGTATGACTGTCAATTTTTACCATACATCTACCGTCATTTCCATTCATGATTTGTTTTTTCGGACTACATGCCTTCCACAAAGTTGACGGTTCAGCATAGTCATTACATGTTTTTATAATGTGTTGTAGGGTTCTTAACTCAATTATAATAACTTAAAATCTACTTAAATATTTCTGGTGCTTGATGCAGGCCAATAATTTGAACCTTTGGAAATGGTGACCTTTTTTTTTTTTTGGGCCCTTCAGTGTATATTCCTGTTGTCTTGAGGAAGATGCAATCATACGTTCACAGAAACTGTTTTTTATTTATTCTACCATCACAAAGTCTAATGAAGTTATTATGACTTAACAGTTTGTATAAAAACTTCATTTAGAATAAGATGCACTGTATGGTGTGTTTTTCTTACCTGACGTTCGTGATCATCGGGGCGCTGTTGGACCTCCGTAAAGCCCCGCCCCCGTTCCCTCCAGCTGCGCCTGCGCACTGGTCCACTTCCATTCTCTCCATGGCTCGTCGGCGGGCCGGAGTGTGATTGAAGCAGGTAGCCGGACTGAGCGCGCTCCACAGCGGCGTGAGCTCAAAATTTAACGCGGCGAAAGCCTGACCAGCAGGCCGCACGCTAGAAGTGCTTGGTCCAATTTAAAGCCCGGCTGATAACGGAGCGGGAATTATTTCAAGCGGTCCCTTATCAGTCGCATTCTGTTTAGAAGTTGTACGGTTTGGACCCAGGACACGGTGCACAAAACTCCCCTAACTAGTTTATCGGGTTATTGCTCAAGTAAGTTCAGGACTAGCTCCGACAGGTTCAGCAGCCACTCGCATAACTTACAACAGTCAGAAGTAGTTTTGGCAGTTGGCGAAACTTTCAGTTAACTCTTTACAACACGTTATTTACTTTTTAAAAACTTGAAATTCTTAAATACAAATCATTTACGAGTAGGAAAGAGGGCTAGTGGGCTAGCCACGCAAGCTATTGAAGTTTAAGTGCTAGTTTGTAAAGCAGCCGAATAATGCTGGAAAAACAAGTTGATCAGACTGATGCAATAACGAGTGCGAAGATTTCCTATTCAAAGCTAACACACAGTGCAAATCAGCCGGGACTTTAGTCTGGCTTTCATTAATTTAGTACGTTTTAAAAAATATATATGTATGTATATATTACCCGCAACCAAATAGTGATGGTCTTCTTCTTCAGCAACACCACCTCGCTCTGGCCATGAGAGAAACTGCAGCCTCGATAATAGACACGTCTGATCTCTCTGCCAGCTCCACTGATTAATGCCCTCACGCTCACACTGCTGCCCCCCATCACCTTACATCTCAAAGACGAGTTGATTAACAGGAATGCAAATTGACCTTAATACAATTCAGTATTTTTTAAAAGGAAGTAGAAATATTTAATATCAACATGCATCAGACAGTCTATTCTGAGCAAACACATATAAGAATGGTGTAAGGGCCTGTAACAACGGGCCTTCTGTGTAAAACTGTACAAAAAATGTAAAAACTGTGTAAAAACCTTACTTAGACAGCCTCTAAATTGGAAATATGACATTTTATGTTCTATCCCCTGCATATGTTCCATGCACATGCAAGCGAAACAACAAAATAATGGATACAATTTACAAAGCATTTTTCACTTTGATGAAAAAAGTAATCGCTTATCTTGTTCATCATTATAATTCACGCCTTGAGACTTGTTCATCATTATAATTCACGCCTTGAGACTTGTTCATCAGTATAATTTACGCCATGAGACTTTCACTGACATGCAGGAAGCTCTTGCATAAGGGTCAAGGTGATACCAGTGGGATTGTGCTTCATTTTAATTTCTGCTAAATCAGGACAGGAAAGCGTTTAACTATTAATACCATACATGGTCACAGGCTGTGGATTATTAACACCATTTCCTGTTTTCTTTTCATTTATTGACTTGTTCTTATATATTAATCAATCTCATTAC
Source organism: Clarias macrocephalus (assembly GCA_011419295.1). Taxonomy (NCBI): domain Eukaryota; kingdom Metazoa; phylum Chordata; class Actinopteri; order Siluriformes; family Clariidae; genus Clarias; species Clarias macrocephalus. The sequence goes on from JAAGKR010000074.1 coordinate 75,075, forward strand.
ACTCCATTTGCTAACAGCCATTATAGGTCTTGTATTAATTAATGAAGCGGAGTGTACAAATCAATCATTTTAATGTCCTAGTTGCGAACAATCATTTAATAAATAATTAATGAAAAGCGAATTAATAAGCAGTTTTCTTTTTCCCAAGTTGAAGTCATGTCAGCATTACAACAATGATGAAAAATAGTACATCGTCACAAGATTAGAATAGCTTGATGAAAGCTGCATATATATCTATTTTTTGTTCCAGCGTGGGAAATAACCATATACTGAGCAATAAGGTGCTAATATATGACATCATCAGCACAAGGAATCTGAATAACAAATAACCTTATTGCTCTTTTGATGGAGAACTTACAAGATAAATACATAATGAAGTGTTATTCAGATACAGACAGTTCATAGGAAATCCACCATGCACAAGGTTTGGTTATGTTCGCAGTTCTTTGTGTGATTTCTGATGGTTTGAGGTCTCTCGTTTGAGTATGGTTTGTATGTTTTTCCCCTTGTTCTCCCTTTTCAGCCACCGACTCCTTTCTCAGTCCCCCAGGAGCCCATGATGACCAGACGTGGTGCATGTGATGACTGGTTTCTGTCAGTCCACAGCAAGAGATGGCATTGTCCCCAGTGAGAAAGTAAAGCAGAGCGTTGAGCCACGAATTGAATGACGCCAGGGGTCGAGTGACTTTATAGCAGACGGAGATAGCGTGCATGGTCTGGCACTGTGCATTTCTCTGTTTAAGAATGAGGTACAGAGTCCGGGTGATATGGAATGGCAGGAAGCACAGCGCGAACAAGAAGGTGATGGAAACGATTGTTTTGATGGACTTGCGGCGCCTGCTGATATATGGAGCGTGCTGAGAGCCAGAGATCGAGATTGAGGCTCGACTGGTGGAGCCTCTTTCATTTTCACCACTCTCCTGCATATAGGGTTGCGAGTGCAAGGTCTGAAAGATGGTTCGAACTACCTGCGAGTAGCACCATGCTATGACGGTAAAAGGAACAAAAAAGCCTAAAAGGTGAAGAACTATTCCATATGGAATGTACTCTAAGAACTCAGTGTCTGTTGCAACATCAAAACAGTTCTTAAACATCTCAGGGCCGTCCTTTTTTGACTCACTTCCCACGGATGCGTTCTTTCCGCTTCCGTCCACCCTGAGCATGTCACCGGTTTGAGCGAAACGAAAGATTGGACAAGTGAGCAGGAACACCACGACCCACACCATAGCGCATGTGCTCTTGGCAGCACGCTTGCTCTCCAGCGTGATCGTTCTGATGGGGTGGCAGATACCCAAGTAGCGGTGCACAGAGATGCAGGTGAGGAAAAAGATGCTGCAGTAGAGGTTAAAATAAAAGAGGAAGCGGACCAGTCTGCACATAAAATCCCCAAACACCCAGTGGTCATGCTTGACGTAACTTACAATCAGAAGCGGCAGAGACAAACTGTACATTAAGTCCGTGGATGCCAGGTTGACCATATAAATTAGTGAGGTATTCCATCGGCCGGAACAACGGTATGAGCGCAAAAGAACAGTGGAGTTTAGGACGACGCTGAGTAAGAATGTTACAGAGTAGCACAGGGGTAAGATGATGTACTTGTATGACTCATCGTTGCTGCAGCTGAGTGGTGCTGTCAGGATTAAACCTGTGTGGTTACTCGAGGAATTAGAGTTCGTGTCTGACTCCAATAAAGCCTCTGCCATGGCGCTGGAGAAAGCAGTAGTGATCAGCTGTGTCATAAATACAGAGTTTTGCCCTACATTTCCTCGTCGCTGCTAATGATTAGTCCTAATTACATTCCTGCGTTTGAGTAACTTGATAGACAATCCTCAGACTTTCCCCAGTGCTAAACAAAATCCAGAGTCTTCAAAAAAACAACAACAAAAAAAACATTGTATTTAAATAATTAACCTTTTAAATGAGATGAAGATTCATTTCCAGTACCAAAAATTCATCTGTAATACTCAAGTGTCCTCATCACATTAAGTGTTAGGAATTTGTCCTGTCATGTACCCCTAAAGGCAATTCCTGTTAACCAAATTATTATGCTGAATCAGCCTTTACGTGATCTATTAACCTTTCAATCAGTAACAAGCTTTTACTTCAACCTCCCATTCATAGTTCTAGTTTCTTATTACTTGCATAAAAAATCTGAAAGATCTTCTATTTCTGACCTAATCTGCCATACAAAACGAACAGGAAATACTTACATGTCTGGAAAATGAGCAATTCATTCAATCTATTTTTGGAGCTACGCTTAAATGCCACCGTTGCACCAAAGAGAGACACCAACGTCTAAATATCAAGTGTTTGTCACACGGAGGCCGTTCTTACACTGCAGCAGCATGTGGGCTCACAGGTACACTTTGGTAAATAATTAATATCTATTCATTGAGACAGAAATGCTAAAAGGAAACCCAATATGTGATACAGTACAGTGTGGCCCTTTAGAAACAGCAAGGGAAGCAAGAAATACTTTGGTTTGTTTACAGAGTTATGTAAACCAAAATGTTTTCAGAACAGATTAGCTGCAAAGAAACAGTCCATTTATCCATCCATAACATACTGATAAAAAACAGCATATACTTTAATAATGATTTTTTTTTTCATGGTAAACAGTAACAATATCCATAGGTGCTGATTGTTATTCTGATCTGCTCTCTCTCTCTCAGATCATGTCTTACTTTGCTTGGCTGAGCAGCTGAGCTGTATAAGGCTGAGGGATCATGTTTATTAGACACTGACATTCACTTCACTAGACATGCTATGAGGTAGAAAGCAGATCTACAGGAGGTTGTAAGTTAGAGCATATTTCTCCATGTCGGGTTTTCAAGCGCAAAGCTTCAGCAAGACACCTGCCAAGAATACAAGGTTTATTGCTCCTTCTTGTTTAAAGGCTCTTGATTTAAAAGGAAGGTAAAGGGTATTACCAAAAAAAAAAGAGGAAAAGTTAACTGCTATTACACGTTGGGTTATAGCATGGGCAAGAAGATTAACAAAAGGTCTGGGATACAAAATATAAATCATACCTTTCATTGTCTTACATTATTCCCTCCATATCACATATCCTGCAGATACACGGACATTGCAGTAAAACATTATAAACAACAATATCCCCTGCGCTTTAAATATTAACCCTAAATGCATAACGCGGACACTCGGTTGCTTGTGACACTAAACTCCTCCCTGCTCATTGGTCCTTTGTTTTGCTTTGCTTCTCAGGTAACAAAATGTACAAGTAGACTAAATGTATTTCATTTCTCTTAGATATGTGGTTAACAAAATAATTATGTCTATCATTAACAGTGAATAACAACATAGTATCTGGAACAATATATTTGTACAGTTATCAAAAAATGTTTAGCAAAATACTCACATCTTAAGCACTTCCATAAAATGTTACAAATTTATTCAGTTATATTATTTAAGAAATAATTATACTGCATATATAATTCTTTATAATTATTTAAAAGAAAAATATTCTCAGTGTTAGTTTTTATGATTAAAAGCTCGATATTCAGCAGACGCTATAGTACATTACATGCAGTTGATAGTTCCATGAAGTGGTTACTGATGACTCACATGCATTTCATAGCAGCTTTCACAGTTCTTATGCATGGTGAAATAAAACATGTTGAAAACATGAAGAGCATGCTTGTTTAGGTACTCTTTAACACACATACAGTTTATCACAATAAAACTTGTGACTAAAACAATTACCTTCACATAGTAAGCAATATTTGTGTGAGCACAAAAAAAATCAAGACAAACAGGATCATATGGCTTTGTTAGCATAAAGTAGAAAAAAAAACAGACAATAAAATTGCTGGTGTAATATAGGGCCATTATTTTAAAAAGCGGTTTATCATTCAGTAGCCTATTTCATAATATAGGCTTATTATTGCTTGATGTGAGTCACAGTGATGTCATATCCTGTACGTCCAGGAGCATAGCATCTTGCTTTGTCCGTAGATTGTCTCTCACCACCAGGTGCTTCACTAATTCCGAGCTAAGGTCTGTAAGTTACACACAAACATGTCTGGTTATGTTTACCACCTTAATTATTACGTATTTACAAATAAAACGGATCTTTAAAACCAAGAAACAAAGAAAAGGATGTCTTAACCTTGAATGTCTTCATGGAGGGAACGCCTGAGGGCATTTAGCTGAAGGACGGAGCAGGTTTGCAGGTCGCTGTGGCTGAGTTTTCTTCTCCTAAAGCTTACATCCTTGTGGCTCAGCTGCTGCATCATCAAAACACACCAGAACAATGTAGGAACAAAACAGAGTCTAGCACAAAAGAGCGAATGAGTCACAGACATGACATCACGGTGTATTATATTGTGCAGAGCTGGAATGCATTTAAGGCACCTGTTGCTGTCGCTGCTCAGCCCAAAGCTTATCTCGGAGCTCACTCAGAGCTGCTCTCACTTCCTCCTTCAGGCCGGCAGAATGTCGCCTCTGTGACTGTGACTCCTGTGGCTTCTGGCCATGAGAAAGCAAAGAACCATTCTATTAGCATAATAGCATCCTGTAAATAACATACCTTAGAGTAAAGGAAAAGAAGTTAATTTTAAACAAAAATACATATGATTATTTTGGAGCTGTGTTCACCTCCTGGAAGGATGCCCCTTCATCACCCTCTTGATCACTCTCACTGTCGTTGATAAAACATAGCTGTAGGTTCTTTGGAGTGTTAAACCTATGAACATGATGAAGCCTGTTAAAATTATATGTACTACAATCTGGAGTATAAGAAAAAAAATATATAAAAAGCTATAATTATTTATATCAAAAATATGCTGCATTTGTAAGCAGGGTTGCCTAAATTGTGTCAAGTATCCTTTAAATTCTGATGACCTTTTTTTTTTACAAAATATAATAAATGCCAAGTTTTAGCCGGTGTACATATTTTTTCTATTTGTGATATATTTGTACAATACTTGTAATAATATACTTATTTTGTATTATGACATGTGCAACTAAAAAATATATATATATATTATTTATCTAGTGCTTTTAATTATGGTCATTGTCACAAAGCAGCTTTACAGAATCCAAAAATGATGTGAGGAAATATGCATAAATTATAATAACAGTTTGTCTCTGATAAACTCCCTGAAATTACATTAATTTGTAATTTTTGCCCAAAAGTATTGGGCGGCACGGTGGCCTCCAGGGTCGAGAGTTTGATTCCTGCCTCGGGTCTGTGTGCGTGGTTTGTATGTTCTCTCTATGTATGCTGGGTTTCCTCCTGGTACTCCGCTTTCCTCCTACAATCCAAAGATTAGGCAAATTGGTGTTCCCAAATTGTTGCCTGTAGAGTCTGTGTGTGTGTGTGTGTGTGTGTGTGTGTGTGTGTGTGTGTGTGTGTGTGTGTGTGTGTGCACCCTGCGATGGATTGGCACCCTGTCCAGGGTGTACCCCGCCTCATGCCCAAAGTCTCCTGGGATAGGCTCCAGGCCCCGGCAGCCCTGTACGGAATAAGCGGTATAGGAGATGAGTGAATGAATTCATGAAAAAAGTATTTGACTTGTTTTGTGGCCAGATTTGTTTTTTGTTTTGTAAAACTAGACTATTCCTTAGTATGATTAATAGACATTTGTCCAATTTAAGTTATTTTACAAGCTTTTTAAAATAGACCTTTGTGCAATTTAAGTTATTTTACAATCTTCTGCTATTTACTGAATTTAACCTGTGATCTTAAAACAATATTTAGCACATTAGAATGCTTTTTACTATTATTTCAGTATGATTTCCTCACCCCCCCCCCCCCTTTTTTTTTAATTACAAGGTCATAGTCTATTACAACCTAACGAGCTCCTATGGCACGCCGGGTCTATGTATTGTGTTGTAGCTTAAAAGCAGTCATGACATACCGAGATGTCATGCATGGAAAACGGTGTCCTCCAAGATCACCTGCATCTTCCCACTGCTTTCTGTTAAGTGACTGATACTTAACATGGGGCCAGGGTCCCGTCACTGATTCCTGGTCTGTTAAGGCCATAGACTGGGATAAAAACATACACACAAACATTAATCATATATTTTTACAGTAGCCTTTGAGCTGTGATAATGTTTCACACAAACACAATTACTGACAGAATAAGAGATGATAACGCCTGAGAGTGGAGCCTTTACAAAACCTTTGACAGCTAATTGAGTGTTGACAAACCTCAGCTTTTTTTCTCCTTTCCTCCTCCTGTTTCTCAAGCTCAGCTATTCTCAAACTCAAGTCCTCCCAGTGCATGATGGGAAGGTCCTGGTCTTGTGTGCGGGGCTCCTGGAGGTTCTGAGGTTGATTCTGTGCCACAAGTCTGGCACCAGGAAGAGCTGGGTCATCAGCATTTTGTGCTTCCTGTCTGCTGTTGTTCACCTCCTCTTCCATGTGCTGATCAGTGAGGAAAACAAATTTAAGCAAACCATTTAATCATAAATGAAACGTTTAAGTGGTTAGGGGTAGCTGGACTATGGTTCAGAAGGTCGTCTAGATAGATAGATATTCTTTATTGATCCCATGAGGGAAATTTTTGTGTCACAGCAGCAGGTTACACAAACAGCAGTAAGGTGTAAAAATTTAATTGTAACATATATAAATTAATACAGGATTGCAGATGCTATACAGAAAAAAAAAACAGAGTGCAAACTGGCAATTCAATATAGGAAAAAGAGATGAATGTGCGTAAAGAGACAGTGAGTAATGGGATATGTATATAAGTTGCTATTGTCTTCTGTTACATAGAGGTGAGTCGTTGTACAGTGCAATGGCGCACGGTAGGAATGATTTCCTGAACCGTTCTATGTGACAGCGAAGCTTGATCAGTCTGTTAGAGAATAAACTCCTCTGCGTCTGTATAGGATAGTGTAGTGAGTGGGAGGGATTTCCCATGATTGACAGGAGCTTTATTCAGTGATCTGTTGTCCCTTACTGTTTCCAACCTGTCAAGTTGCCACTGTTGGGTTCTTGAGCAAGGCCCTCAAATGCTCAGATGTATGATTTAAAATAAGATTAAATAAGGGCAAATGCAGTAAATGTTTTTTTTTTTTATCTTTAATAAAAGATGCATCTTAAAATGTTAAACTGAGGCACAGAAGTAAACACAGAGGGGTTGGCTATCTTTGTAAGACGTTGCTAGCACAGACTGTGGTCTCACACTCAAACTTACAGTGAGTCATTTGCTTAAAAGTTTTAAAAGTTGCTAGTTTCACTTGTTTTATTTTTCAGGTGCAAACGCTGAAACCGTTTTCTTAACTAATCAGTATGCAGATAGGGAACGTTTCTGAGGACCATAGCACACATGCCACAGTCTGTTTGTCTAAGGGGGGCGGATGACATGAAGTCAGTTCCTTACCTTTCCTTATCGCGGCGATGAACTTGACACATAAACTGCCATTACGGTCCAAAAGTCAACGTACATCCAAGAGGACAAATTCACGGAGTTTAATTAATTGTGTCTTGTTAGTTAATCATTCCTGCTGTGTGAGGAAACGCACCCCCCTGCCCCCCTCCTCCCCATCTCACACTTCCCGCCGCCCCGCCCGCTCGGCCGCTCGCGCGATCCTTCCGTCGCGCTGTTTGTTTAAAGCGTCACTTTTCCAAGTTGCGTCTCTGACAGCTTTTCCGTTTTAACCAAACGAGTTCGATTTCTAGCCAACAACAACAACAACAACAAATTACACAAGTTAAAACTTTCACTCTACGCACCGCACATAGGCTTTGGCTACTTTTGGAATGAAAAGTGGAAGGGGCGGCCGGTTTGGGAAGTCTGGGGAGAAACTTAGGTGTCCAATTTCACAATGTTCGGAGATGACGACTGAAAGCAGATGGAAAAAACACAGAAAGTGCTCGCGTATTTCACATAGCTGATAAAGGCGGAGAGAGAGAGAGAGAGAGTTTATCATCTGTCTAAACAAGGGCTTAGTTTGCAGTGACATATAGTTGATTTTAGTCTAAATATGTATGGGGTTATAATGCTTGGCTTGAATGTCTAAAGTGATTCATACTGTATGCACATGAATTTAGTTTGGAGTGCAATAAAAATCAATTACAAATTTAATAATAAAAAAACACATGCAAGATTATACTTTGTTTAGGCTGAATTCACATACATGGTACATGCAAAGAAATTCAGTAGAGCAAGGATGACTTCTTAATAAATAAATAAATAAATAAATAAATAAATACCAATAAACAATAATGAATGAAACAGAGTCAGTACTTAGTGTGACAACACTTTACCATTTAGTGTCAGTTACAATTTGTACCAAGTTTTACTCAGCTTCTTGCAGAACTACCCACAGTTCCTTCGAGGACCTTAGTTTCCAGCTTCTTTTTTGCATGCAAAACACAGATTGGAACTTTTTTTTGTTCTTCTTTCTAAAAAGTGGTCTCTTATACATTAAACTGGGGCAGGGGTGGCTCGGTGGTTAAAGCGTTGGACTGCTGATTAGAAGGTCTCCGGTTCAAGCCCTAATGACGCTGGGCTGCAGCTGTTGAATCATTGAGCAAGGTCCTTCACCCCCAAAGTGCTCAGATACAATCGGGCGTCAAACTGGCAACCTGACCCCGTAAGTAACCGTCACAGATCCAGGGTGGGACGTATCAATTGCTTGATGTGCCAGGATGGGTGGCACATGAACAAACCCTTATCCCTTAACCCTAAATCCTTATATGTTATACTACTTTTTTTTCAGGCAAAAAAATAGAAATAAAATAATACATATTTTTTGTACTTACTCAATGATAAAATCATAAAAGTCTATAATAAAGTTTGTAGTAAAATCACATGGTGCCTAAGATGACATTTGCACAGTACTGTAATATTAAAACTTATCCAATTGCTCTGAGCCATTAATAAAACAAATCACCCTGACATATACAAAACCTTTCATAAATCCTGAAGATGTTAATCTTCACATCAAGGAAAAAGCTTGTATCATATTTTAAATTCTTGCCAAACTGACTAAAAAGTATTTTCATTTGATGTTTGGTTATTTGGGACAGCATTCATTTACTTCTAGCATTTTTCATGACATCAGTAGGTTCGATCAAATTTTACTAGTAGGAAAAATTTTAATTTATTTTCATCACATTTGAAATTTGTATTCTGAATTTGCATCATAAAGAAAGTAACCATGACTACATGTTAATATATTGGTCTAAGAAACTAATTTCCTACACTAATAACAGAATTTTCCAAATACCTATTTCTAAAATTCAGAGATCATGAACTTGAAAAAAAAATCACAATGGCAAACCACTTTAAGGCAAGTGACATTTAATAATCAATTTCTTGCAGCATAAAAAAAGAAGGTTGACATTTTCTAAAATTGAAGTTACTTGGTGTCCTAAAGTAAAAACCCTCTACCAATTATCTGTGCTTGGTCATTCAATTAGTCAGCTTGAAAATTATTCAGTTATAAACACATGTACATGATTTCTAACTTTTCTTTATTTTGTTTTCATGCGTGCATCATAAATATGTTTAATATATTAGTCATGACAATTTTATAACTTAATTCAAATCTAGGCAAAGCATATGTAGGTTAACTTCTAATTTGATGCTGACCACCCACATTTATATGACGTCAAAGTATGTTACTTCTGTCAAGCTATACCAAAAAAGGGCTTAGTAATACAAATTCACATTAATTCATGACACCAGAAAGATGCTGCTATTTTATACTATGCCAGTTAATCTGATTTTCCAAAATATTTGAATATTCATAAAATCCTGCTCATTTATGTTAGTAAATATTTTATATTTGGCATATTATCGTTATTGTTATAGAACATCCACTGCAACAACTTTATATCTTATATCTTAGTATACTTTGATTCATGATTTCCTTTAATCTGAAAGTTTATATGAATGCTACGGACAAGTTGAGAGTTACAAAATCTTGTTCGTAGATACAGACCATCTAATAGATTAATCTGGTGAGTAGTGAAAAGGTCAAATGTACTGTATGAGACAACTGTTAGCCCATTCCTTCAGCCCTTTTATGTCTATTAAGATTTTTAGTAACTCTTGTTTTGAATATTATTAAGAGATATTAAATCAAGGGCAGTGAACCTACAGTGAACTATTTTGGCATCTTTCTGAAAGGATTCAGTCTTGTGTGACTATTTAGGAGACCAAGGCAAGTTTATTTTATTTTCATCCGTGAAAGGGTGTTAATTCTACAATTCATATGTATTGAGAACAGTTTAATGCACAGTTATCATTTCTTGAATGAGTTGAGAAGAATCAGAAAAAGAATTGATTTGATTGCAAGTGATTGAGTGTTTCACATTAATGGTAAGAACACCATTTGCATTGATTCATGTAACTTCTTTAACTAAATATTATCTGTTTATTCAGATGGTGGATTGAGAACCTGCCACTCATTGCCATTAACAAGACTGTAGTTGATGTCTCTGTAGGTTTTAATGTTTGCCTGCCGTCGTCTCTGTACTTCCTCATATAGACTCTTTATAACTGGATTTGGAGGTGGTAACCCTGCTGCTTTTGCCAGACTTAAATAGTAATCCCACTGACCAGAGGCCATTTTTAGAAAATGTTTCACCTGAATACCCATCTTTGTCTTTCTTTGCTTCTCTCTCTCTATATCCTCTTCCATCAACTCACGTGAGGGCAGCTGCACATTGCCGGCAAGCACTGCAAGTGCAAACTGGATCTGAGGGAAAGATAAATCCAAGAGACAATTAGACAAAAAGCAGGAAAACTACTTCCTTATATGATTAAAACCATATTTACGAGTTGCTTACCTGATAATTGAAGTGAAGAAAAGGGCAGATGCCTTTGCACACTCCTATAAAAAATAGTGAGGGAAAGGCTGGAAGCATCAGATACTTGTAAAGAGGAGCCACTAGGTGGTGCTGCACCTCCAGGCCAAGCTTTTCCAGGCAAAGGAATGGAAAATGGTAACGGTATCCAGTGCAAAGCAGAAGAACTTGCGCGTGGGCCACTGAACCATCCTGGAAGAGGACAGAGCCATCATCCAGCACCTTCACTACAGGAGGTGCCTGCTGGATTTCCGGGGGCAAAGAAAATGGTAGGGCTGCCTTATTATGGCTCAAAATCACCTAGAGATGGAGATACAGGAACAGTGAGCGAGAAAGCCTAAATGCTTACCATTAATATTGATGACAGCCACACACAGCTCGATTTCAGAAGGTACTCGTGTGCACCATGAGTGAGTATTGAATAGCCATTAGATACTGACCAGTTAATTACATATCCTAACTACAGTACATGCAGGTGACAAAAAAAAGTGTCTCAGTAAGGTTTTGGGCCGCCATCAGAACCGCCTCACTGTACCATGGCATCAGTTCAACAAGTATCTGTGTTGTACTGTAGTGATGTATGTCATTCTGTCAAAAGCCATTGCCTCAATAGGTGTTTTCAGTCTTTATTTTGTCACTAGGCTATAGATTAAAGGCACCTACATGAAAACTACATGTATCTAATATTTATTAGATAAATATAGGAGTATATAAATATAAAGTAAGGATGCAGGCAAACATTATGACTGTGCATTGAATGCTTGTTTCACCTGGGCTTCAACTTGAGCCAGCTCGAGCGAGATGTCAAGCCCAGATGGTCCAGCGCCCAAGACCACAACAGACTGATGGGCAAAAGGCTCTGGGTAGCGATAAGAGTGGCTGTGCATCACCTTTCCTGAGAAAGGACAAGGAAAAAAAAAAAAACGCCAGAGCGAGACCAAGAGAAATCAACAGAGAGCAATATGGTAAGATAGTGCAAGCATAATGGTTTGCACTTTCAGGGTCATGTTTGTTGTTACCACTGAACATTTGCTGTACCTTTAAAATGCTCTATTCCAGGAATGGAGGGCAAATGGGGCTCAGAGTAATGACTGTAGAAAAGGACGTAACACATGACTCATGCATAGAGGTCTGTTGCTCTTTTCTCCTTGCAGCTTATTTCACACATATTCTTTATGAATGGTTTAAACAGTGCTCATTCATATTCTAGCAGCAAGGGTGAAATCAGCTGAATGTTTGGATTTGAAAGCAAAAAAAAAAAAACTCTTTTACGAAAATAAAATGCATCATAACAATATGGGGCCAAGGGATCAACTTCACACTGACTGCAAGTTGTTTTTTGCGTGTCTCTAGATCAGAAATGACATTCCTCACCCACTGCAGATGAACACAGAGTCGAATGTCTGTGTGCTATGTCCTCCGTGCGTGCCACGCGAAATTACCTCCCACCTCACGGCCCCCTCTTCATCTGTCTCCATGGAGATGGGTTTCACCTCTTCCACCATAGTGTTGAACTGTCGGGAAGAGGGAGACAGGGCCATCACAAGCATTACTTTAGCCTCGAACACAAAACCGTTACTCACTAATACCAAAGGACATTTACAAGCCACTCCTCATTGGCCTACGTGCACATCTGATTGGCTGTGTTTTCTGCTACTGTCTCTATGGCAGTGTTTTCAGCCAGCGGTCAAGGAAGTTGACACTGTTTTAAAATCTAATACACATTGCCACGATTGACACGAGTTATGAACACAGACAATTAGATGCTTTAGACAATATGTTCGACTATTTTGTATAAGGTATTTTACAAATTTGTAAAATATGCTTGGAAATAAGAATGACATAATGATATTGATTTGAAAACCTTAATGTGTGGCGTGATGTCATGCCTCTTGCAGTATGCCTCTAAATACTGCTGTACATCCCAGTGGGTCAGAAAAGAGGGCAAGTGCGAGTCAAAGGGAAAATCAGGAAACATCATAATCTCTTTAGGCAGGTTGGTTCTAAAAAACACAGAACATGTTAAAAACACAACATCATGCTCTCAGCAGTAAATGAGGGATTTACACAAAGGGGCATACATCATTGATCGCCATGATCACTACTGTCTAGCTGCAGTAAGCCAAGGTGAATGACATTTTTCATCAGAACCTTGGATGAGAGGTGAAATGTTTCTAAGATAATTTTATGAACAGCCTGACATTCGTACTATATGACATTCCAAAATGTTCAGTAGTGACTTTATTAGGCATGCCTACCATATATCTGGACTCATTATGCTTTTATGTGGTCTCATATATTCACCATATAGGTGCACTTTGCAGAATATAATTAATGACTGTAGCCCATCTGTTGCTGTGCACAATTTATCAGCCTTCCTCTTCTCCCTCCATCAGTGGGAAGTCACCACTGTAGGACACAGCTGTTATTATTTGGGCACTAACATTCATATGGCAGTCACAACTTATTTACTGCTGCCTTGCTATGCATTGGCAAAGCAGCATATTTGAGGTTTGCTTTCTCTCATATACTTTGTAATAATGTGATACGAACAAAACAGTCACTACAATGTCACCTATGATTTGTTCAGAGGGGCTATAGTAATAAGCCATGCTGAAAAATCTTGCATATTCTGACTAAGTTAGCAAAACTCTGACTTGGCCAAGCTAGAAGACCATGTTTTGGCACCTGGTAAAACGAAAAGCTCCTTCTTATTACATTACATTACATTATTTATCATATCATTACTATAATGATTGTCCTCACAAAATTAAGATATTATTAATAACTCCATTACGATACCCCAAAGATGACTTTAGTATGAGGACTTTGATAAAATTTTCCTGAGGTGGTCTGGGGTCTTAAAATTATTATGGGTTAACAAGTTCTGAAGATGTTTAATAGTTTGTATGCTCCTGAAGACGCCCCACAGTTGTACGAGGTGATATCAAAAAGTTTCAAGATTAGTTTTGTAACACGCCAACAGATGGCACAAGGCTGCACACACAGTCACAGGGAGCACCAACCTTTACAAGTCAGTGTGCCAAAGACATCTTCTTGTCTATATAGGGAGCTGTGCAATTGGTGCTATTCTGACCACGGGCGTTACCATGTCTGCAATTTCATCCTAGACAGCAAGTTAGAACAAAGAGTGAACGTAAAATTCTGTGTGAAACCGGGCAAAAATTCAAAACTGGTCTGCAACTTGTGCATGATGATCATCAGAGAACGATCCACAACATTGCTGCCACTTGTCGATGTGTCAAACTGAACAGTTCACGCAATTTCCAGTGTGATTTGAACATGTGTCACGTTGCTGCCAAACTTGTCCCCAAGCTGCTGACACTGCAGTAGAAGGAACATTACGTCAAAGACTGCCAAGAACTTCATCAGTCCTTCATGTCAAATATAATTACTGGGGACAAAACTTGTGCGTATCGGTACAACCCTGAGACAAAGCAACAGTCTCCAACCATCTCACGACCGAAAACGGTGAGGCAGGTCTGCAGCTTGTCCAAGTGCTTGCTCGTCGTATTTTTTGACATTTGGGGCATTGTTGATTGATAGATGAAAAGCGAATTCTACTGCCAGGTTTTAGGGTGTCTGAGGGAGGACTATGGCGAGAAACAGAGCTAATCTCGAAACTTTTTGATAACTGTGTCTATAGTATGTCACAAAAGTGAGTACACCCCTCACATCTCTGCAAATATGTAGTTATTTCTTTTCATAGGACAACACTGCATAAATGACTCTTTAACACAATGAAAAGTAGTCAGTGTAAAGTTTGTATAGCAGTGTAAATTTACAAAGGGGAAGGAAAATTTGTAATTGTGCTCAATTTGTACATTTTCACTTAGGGGTGTACTCACTTTTGTTGGCAGGGGTTCAGCTATTATTGGCTGTACTTTTAGGTGGCCCAAATGCAACAATTTGGAGTCCTGCACTGAGGCTGTAGCATGTAAATTTTTTTAAGCATGTCTCTTGAAGAGGCGGCACGGTGGTGTAGTGGTTAGCACTGTCGCCTTGCACCTCCAGGGTCTGGGTTCGATCCCCGGCCAGGCTCGATTCCCATCTCTGTGTGCATAGAGTTTGCATGTTCTCCCCGTGCTTGGTGGGTTTCCTCCGGGTACTCCGGTTTCCTCCCACATTCCAAAGACATGTAGGTTAGGTTAATTGGCGTTCCCAAATTGCCTGTAGTGTGTGAATGAGTGAGTGTATGTGTGTATGTCTGTGTGCCCTGCGATGGATTGGCACCCTGTCCAGGGTGTATCCTGCCTTGTGCCCTAAGTCTCCTGGGATAGGCTCCAGGCTCCCCGTGACCCTGAATACAGGATTAAGCGGTATAGATGATGAGTGAATGAGTGAGTGTCTCTTGAAGAAGACTTTTGAATAACCTACAATATAAGTTACAAAATGATTTTGCTGTGTAATATGCTCGGGAGATATTCAAGGAGAACATTTTTGTGCAAGCCTACCCCACTATAGGGCAGGTCGGCAAACGTGACCAAATGTAGTTAAAACAATACTGTAAAACTGGAACTGCATTTATTTCACACTTCTACTATGAAAAATAGACAACACAGTCAAACTTCCAAGCAGTCTGCAACTGCATTTCTATGAGTGGTGCCCCAGCCTACCTTAAGCCCATATTTTCAGTACAGCAAAAACAAGGCATGTGTTTTCAAATTATTTTCCAAATTGCAGTACAGCAAAACAAGGCATGTGTTTTCACACATAGAACCCTTAAACTCATAAAATACATTTATAAATAACAATAAATATATATCTAATATATAACATAATTATTTTTATATATAAAATAACCATCAATATAAATATATTTTCTTTTCTCATAACATATAAATGAACTAGATGAGGCTGTAAATTGTAAGCATAAACCTTTTTTCCTTGCTGCATTGAAACAACTTTAGGGTTCTTTGGCCCACTGCAGCAGAAATTATGGAGACAAGCAAAATAGCTGCCTTCCTGGAATCAACAGTTCATGTGCACAAAAAGTGATGACCTCACACACAGCTCCTTCTCCCCATATTCTCACCACGAGGGGTCTGCTACCCCCCCCCTCCCCCCTACAAAGTAGTGTAAGTACAAAGTCCTTTGTACACACTGTGTATACACGCTTGTGAGCGATACGCCACCTGAGGTCTCTGTACATGCTGCCGTGGATCGGGAGGTCATTGTCAGAAATGCCCACGCGCTCCTCGTAGTACCACGTGCCTCCCAGGCGCGCGCTCTGCTCGAACACCACGGGTGATTCGAACGATGGAGCGCGAGACAGGATGTGACGAGCTGCACACAGTCCCGCTGCCCCTGCGCCAACCACAGCCACACGGAGTTTCCCCGAACGATACATCTTCGTCTGCTCACACGATAGAGAGCCGAACAAAAATTAAAGAGCATATATACACACACGCCCACTTTGTGCACAGTATTCAAATCGCTTTTAACACATATTTTTCACGGCAGTTATACACGACACAAGAACACAGCTCAGACGTGAGCTCTGGGGCATAAAGCGCCATTTTGAACTGAATGTAAAATAAATATACGTACCGCCTCCGTCGTCAGCACGGCGTCTGAATAATGAATAAGTCTTAAACTCTCCCAAACGTTCTCTTACCTGTTTTTTGTTTGTTGATCTGTAAAAAATTGTTGCTTAAATAGTTTTTTTTTTTTTGGTAAAAGCTTAAAAAAAAAGCAACAACAACAACAAAAAATCTGTAGTGTCTGTAACCATGTTGCAATATCTTAACAGTACTGCATTTTAGAATAATATACTTTTTTAAGTTTATGTCTTTTCATGTGAAATCTAAATTGGCCAAGTTTCATCTGAAAGTTATGATCACTGAAAGATTTGAATTTAATTTTAAAAGTTATGGATACTACATAAAAGGACATAAATTGTAGGGCTGTAGCTATCGAATATTTTAGTAATTATTAGTATTTAGTATTATTCTACCAAAAAATGTAATCGATTAATCGAGTAATCTGATAAAATGCACTTTTTCCTTAAATAAACAGCAATGTAAAATATATAAGAGGAACAAAGATTAATTGGTGTTCTTTTTAGAAAAATCTCCTTTTATTTTTTAAATGCATACACAAATACACATTGTCGTTATTCACAATACAAGAAATAGCTTATACCCCTATCCCCCCTATGCAGTTTGACTCGCAGTGAGATGCTGTGTTAGGCACCATGAGCCGGCGCAACTGCCCGCTGACGTTCCGCAAAGTTCTGCAAGGTCCGCCAAAAAAATTTAAACATGTTTAAACATGTTTTAAGGCGGCTTAAACAGATTTAATTTTTCACGCAGAAAGATGGAAATGTAATCACAGCGCCAAAACTCACGGTGAATCCGTGCGAAACCGCATAGGTGAGATAGGGGTATTAAGGTTGACTGAGATTAATTAAGTGCATTACAGCACCATACATTCTTATTTTAAAGCCTTTTCTCGGATGCAAAAAAAAAAAAGTTTTTCAAATGACTTTTGAAAAAAATTACTTTTCAAAAAACTAAGGCACACATTAAAATAAATAATTACAAAAGAACACAAAGTTGTGCAACTAAAAGTTTCCAAATCTACATCTCAGGCATAACATAAGCCTTTATTGACAATTTCTGCTTTCTTCTTCTCTTGGCCTTGCTGATAATTTTATCGCTCCCTTCCATTTTGCAGCCCGCAACAGAACGGTCTCTCAAATCAATACACGGCTAACTGTTTGCGTCTCCTTCCGCTTTGTGGGTGACGTAAGCACTTCTTCTTCGTTGGTGTTTACTGGTGGCTTGCACCCAGAAGCGCGCTGTGTCCCAAGCATGCTGTCAACAAATAATTGCGCAAAAACAAAACGCAAGCTTTTAAAATTTATTAAACGAAGCTTCGAGGCAGAAGATTGTCAAATCTTTGACCGTTGTCAAAGTATTTGTAAAGCTTTGAAATTGACATTTACTAATGACAGCTGTTGCTATCTAAAGAGCTATCAGATCTAACGAGCTAATTTAGGTCTGAAACCTTGTAAAAAGAATCTGAGACACTGGAAATCTTGGGGTGCCCAAACTTTTGCACAGTGCCATAATAATGTTTTTATTATTTATTTTTTTTCAATTTATGGCACAAGAAGTAACTATGCATCAATGTTTGCTGAAAATATTGTGCATTTTTTCCATTTCCAAGAGAGACTGTGTTAACATCTTTTCAATTAACAAATCACCAAAATCTGTCATTTATCAAGGGGTGCCTAAACTTTTGCATAATACTGTATATACTGTACAATAATAGTGTCCAAGTGAGTGAATAAGGGATTCCAACACAGCTCTAATGGTTTCTGCCTTTTCATTATTAGATTAGGAACATGGGCCTTTTTTTGATCTGTTAATAAAATCAAATAGGAAAACAACAATAACAACAATAAAGATTTTAAATTCAAAATATCTAAGCGTGAACTCTCTTTTTATCTATTCTTTTGCTGTAAGGGTTTGAGACATTCTTCCATGTATCCTAGCGAAAAATCTTGGGATAGAAGACGAGAGAAATAATTCTCTTCCTGCATATGAACGGGAGGCAAATAATCAACTGAAAATCATCCTACTTGACTCTGAATTTCCCTTGAGGGTGCAAAATGTTGGATACATCCAAGAAAAAAAATCTTCAAGGGTTCTTTGTTGTTACTAAAGTGCTGGTGAAAGTGAGTCACTTTAGCAAGAAGAGGTGAGAAGGACAGTCAGTAGTTGGTCGCCCATGTTTTCCCCAAGGGTAATGCAGTGACAGTGAGATCAGACAGTTGGACATTTTAAGATCTTGATGCAAGGACAGCTCCAGGGACGTACAGCACCTTCAGTTTTGCTGGGCTTTTCAGTTGGTGGGCTGCCATCCATGACAAGATGCATGCTGAGATGTGTCTGAGGGAGGAAAGAAGAGGATGAGTTGTGTCATCAGCATAGCAATTGTATACAAAACACATTTAAGAATATGACATGAACGGGGGAGTGGGCTCAGATGGAGAACAGAAGAAGACCCATCACTGAGGTCTGTGGAAGTGTGCATGAGGCAGAAGTGGATCCCCTCATCTCATCTGATATGACCATGCCTCCAGGTAAGATCCAAGTCTTTGCCATGCTTTGTCACAAATTCCAATACTTATGAGGATGGACAAGAGACCCTTATGATTGACTGCACTGAAGGCTGAGGAAAGTTCACGGAGAATGGGAACTCAAGTGTTTGGCTCATTTTGTTTCTCATTGTCTCTCATTAGCTATATTAACATTCAGTATAATAATCCATGAATGATTATAATAGATCCTGAATGGTTAATCGCAATACAATAAATAAGGCCAATCCAGATGAAATTGCTAGCCTGTGTAACAAGGTGGGTATCATATTTTATAATCATCAAAACTAAAGAATTTTTGTTTGTTTGTGTTTAGTGTGAGTTAGGTACAATACACTCCTGGTAGTGTTCCTAAAAGGAAGCTTTGTGCTACAGATTTGAATCTATATAATATAATTTATTTATTTATGATATTATGATATTTATTTAGAATGCAGTTAATATAACTGTTATTCCTTGTGCAGATATTCCAGACTGTGATCTTCAACTGTTTGTAAAATTAGAAGATGAGGAAAGGGGTTAGGCAGATGGACTGTGTGTGTTTATGTTATTTTCACTAACTAGAACAATGATGTTTCTGAATTTCGGATAACGTGGAAAAATCACTATTTTAATAAGAGAGGACAGAAGAAAATAATCAGTCTGGCTACAGAGCCTGGAATGCACAACATACCGAAACTTGAAGTAGACTGGCTACAACAGTAGAAAACCCACACCAAGGCTTCAGTGGGCCTTGGTTCACCTATATTATTTTAGTCTCTAGTTTCTAATTAATAAAATTGAGTCTTCCAGTTAAGCAATTGTTTATGCTATTATGAATGTGATGCATACTATGCAGGACCAAAATCACATCAACTATCAGAATAGGGGAAAAATGTGATCTCAGTCCGTTTGATTGTACCTTGAGTGTTGTTGCCAGATTAGCCGGTTTGAGTATTTCTATAACTGCAGATCTCCTGTCATTTTACACACAATGGACTCTAGGGTTTACTCTGTATGGTGCATTAAAAAAAAATTTGGACCAGGAGGTCTGCAAACAGAAATGCTTTGTAATGCTTTGAAAGGGCTATAGTAACTTATTGTGGCGACCAGAAAACCATCTGAGAATGCAACAGCTTGATGAATTTAGAGTGTCGCACCTTGATGCAGATAACCTAGAGCAGCATAGGATGACATCTCCATAATTGTACAGTTAAGGGCTGGAAAAAAACATAGCTTGGACTGATTAATCTTGATTTCAGAAGATAGATGAGATCCAGATTTAGGCACCAACAGCATGCATCCAAACTCCAGGCTGGTGGAGGTGGTTTAATGGTGTGGCACATTAATTCCAGACAATCTGTGCTTATATGCCACAGCCTTATTGACATATTGGTATTGACTGTGTGCTTTTCCTCACTTTACCATTTATTATTGTAGAGTCAGGTGTAGCTGAGTGGTTAAGGCATAAGTCTGGTATGTCCAAGGTTCAAATCCCATGACCACCAAGTTGTCCCTGTTGGGCCCTTGAGCAAATGAAAATTTTATTTTTCATATGCGGAAAATATATGCACATTAAAAATAAAAAGATATATGGAAATAATTATGGAATAAAATAAGAAATAAAAATTTGAAAATAACTATAGCTAAGGAAAGAAAAATATATCTATAGAAGATAAGACAAAAAATAAAATATAAGAAAAATATAAGAAAACCTAGCTGTACAAATACATAATATACAGAAATTGGGATGAAGTGGGATTAAAATAGAAATGTTGGGGGGTGGGGGGGGGGGGAATATGCATGAAAGTGTGTTATGTGAAAGTGTCTTATGTGCAACGAGCAAAAAATTTAATAGAAACATTTACGTGCATGCAGTGTCCGTAAGTGTCCATGAATGTCCAGAATGAGTGCAAAAGACCACTGTCCATAAGTGTGTAATGTGCAAGGCCCTTAACCCTCAACTGCTCAGATGTATAATGAAATAAAAAAAATGTAATTTGCTCAGGATACGGGCGTCTGCCAAATGCCCAAATGTAAATGTATTCTCCTCTAATGGCTTATTCACCATGTCAGTGAGTTCAATGTTTCATAAGAGTGGTGTTCAAGTCAAACCGGGACTGATGAATAACAGAACACAGTTATGAGAGTAAAAAACTCCCATCACCTCTCTATATAATTCCCTGCTATACTAATGCACTTATCCCAGCGCTTCACTAGTGCTTGAATACCATCAAGGAACAAAGGTTTCTCAGGACACTGGAGCCATGATCAGACTTCCTGGTTCACATTTGAAACGCCGGCCTCCCAGGAAATCCTTTAATGGCCCAAAAATGCGGAAATCACTTGAAGCGAGGTCAGGACAGTACAGGGATGTGGTAATATCTCCCAGGTGATTTCCTGTAATGTGTAAGTGGTGTTTATGGTGTGTGTGTGTGTGTGTGTGTGTGTGTGTGTGTGTGTGTGTGTGTGTGTGTGTGTTTGAGTGACTTTAAGGAGGATGGCTAATCAACTCCATTACCCTTCCTTCCTTCTAATGTAGCTACTGAGAGTTCTTTAAATGTTTCAGAAAACAAAATATCTACACCTCATCCCAGAAGCACACTCACTTCTGTGCATTATTTGTCACTAATTGTAAATCATACTAGCTTTTACTTTCATGTAAATCATTTCTAAGATGGTACTTAAAAGCATAATTATACTTATCTTCCCAACAAATTGTGTCTCTTTATATCCTAATACATGAAAATTCACATTTTAAACGTGTATATATGGCAGGTTTCTGATTGGTCGCTGTTGTTGAGATCTTAACTACACCAGTCATCATTGTGTCTACACCACTGTAATTGCCTCACGGGTCATTATTGTGTATGGTGTTTTTAATACTCTTGGACACTGTAATAAATCAATTGACTGAAGACCTCATTACTGGCATCACTCATTTTTCTGGTTTGTTAGGTAGGAGTAAAAAAAATGATCTCACAACTCTCTAGATAATATTCTGAGATTAGGTGGGATTAGAAGGGCAGGAAAAAAAAAACAAGATTAACTGGGATTTTTCTAAAGCACATATTACAAAATTTTGCTTAACCTAATTAACCCTGGAGGGGTGGGGGGTGGGGGGGGGGGTGAACCCTATGCCTTACCTCCTACACCAGTCATGCGGCTTTAAGTGCTCAGTCAAGTGTACTGTTTACAAAATTGTAAAGAGCTTAGAGTAAGCAGTAGAACTTTTTTTACTTCATGAAAGCAGATGTCTGCATTTGTTATGTGATACAGGAGCTGCTGTTCGCCATACTGAAAAGGATGCATGTACAGGAATTAAAACACTGGTTTCATTATTGTTTCATTGTACTATGTCACTGCTTTTTTGCCATAGTACATTAATTTGTGTGTATAAAATGACAAGAGACAATGTGGATTTATCGAAGTGCTTGTAGTTCTCAAATGGATTACATTGTAAAATCTCTTTGTGTGGAAATATAGAGTTACTCGAGCAGGAGGTCGCAAAACCTACTTGATGGCAGCATCCAGTTGCTTCTGCTATCTGACGGGTTAATGCACTGTGACAGTCTTTGTGCTGAGCTGCAGGCAGTGGGATGGGGTGGGGGGGAGGTGGGGAGGGGGGTCCATAATAACAAGACAAATAAGAGGAAAATTGTTTTTAGCTGTGCTGTATTTGCCAAGGGGAGATAAGAGGAGACGTCAGCTTCTGGAAAACGTGGATAAACTCTTTGTGGGGGTTCAGATTTTGCATAGTGGGGGAGGAATGGCAAGGGGGCGTTTCTGAGGGAGCGAAGGTGCCATTCCTTTGTCTCCGAAAATGGAAAGACATGCGTCCCACAGCTAGTGGGAAAAGTGATACGCAGTGATGGTGCAGTCTCGTAGCAATGTGGTGATGTTGTGTGACGTGGGACTTTGTAAGCGGTGTCTGTGTGTGTCTGTGTGTGTGTGTGTGTGTGTGTGTGTGTGTGTGTGTGTGTGTGTGTGTGTAGATCCATGAGATGGTGTACGAATGAGAACGGAATAGTAAATACATCAGAAAGGACATGCAATGAAAAATGAAACAGATGAAAGTGACCAAGATCAATGGTGGCGTGGCAGAAATGGAAAAAGGTGGGAATAGGGCGAGCAAGGGAAACATATTTTTGTGATCAGAAAAGAAAATTGAGCAGAAAGGCAAAAGAAAGAGTGAGAAGGAGGGGTGGAGAGGGAGGAATGGAGAAATTGAAAGCGTGCCAGAGTGAATCAAGCACCCCCCTCCCCCCCAGCCCCCCTCATCCCCTCCACCAAACCCTTTTTGTGTTTTACATTCAGTGCAGGTCGCTTCCTGGCACTTCACGGTTTCGACCCAGGCGTATGACGCATCACTCCCAGATGAAGGGTACCTGCTGCTGCCGAGGCTGATAATGATAATAGTTATGATGATAATAATAACCAACTTCCTATGTTTCTGGCCTGTCGCTTGCGTGGCAGGACTATCAGCTGCATTTACACACCATGTGGAGATGCTCTGGTAGTGCCGGGAGTGTGTATAGAAAAAATGAACAGTGTACTCTATATACAGTATGTTTATTTGTACTTTTGCTTATATGGCAATACCATTTGAAATTTTTATAGTGACTGACTAAGTCTTCCTGGTGATCCACATTCAGCATGACTCCTCTTACAGAGTTGATGTATTTAAGATGCAGAACAAAAACATGTTGTATATCTACAGGCGGGTGAAAATAATTTAAAAAAATGAAGTAGAAAATACTATGCAGGGCATTTAAGGTTTGCTGCCATGGTTTTGGTCCACTTCTCCCCACACAGAAAAGGGTCACTGAAAATGAATGCAAAGTTCTTCTCATTAAGCATCTTTATCCTATGATGAAACATTCCTAGCCTGATGTGAGTGTATGTAAATTATATGCTTTGGGCTTCACAGTCACCACATCTCAACTTATCTAGATACCAATGGAAGATTTAACACTGATTGTAACACTTACAGCAAGGACCCAATTGTGCAACCGCGTCAGCCGTTAAAACAGGGAAAAAGGATTTACTTTATGCACTATGCACAGTTGCAAAACAGTCTTTAAAAATGAAACGTCTCTAGGATAATCCAAACTTCAGGAACAGCCTCTTCTAGTAAACATGAGCCAGGCGAGAATCTGAACAGAAGGACAAAATCAGAAGATCACTAGACTGCACCGGAGTAGACAATGGCAGTCTGGTTCTGCATGGTTTTATTTCGGAAATGTGAAATGTGGGGTGAACATGCAGGGTTCTTGGTAACTTGAGTCTGGCGGTCACTGAGTCGATTACTTTGAAGATGGGAAATAAGCCAGCTTCTCGGATTCTAGTTTTAGAGATGGGTCTTGAGTGGACAATTAAACTCGCTGACCAGGTGCATACTTTGGAGCAACGATGTGTCTCTTATTTCCTCAAAAGGGTGTTTTGAGCCTTAACCCTGTGCGGTCCCGTCTGCAGCAGCGCATGAAGGGCGCAACCGAGGGCACACTAAACTCTTTTTCTTCAGCAGGAAGTAGTAGAAGTTGATAACCATAATCGCCTTGGAATGGAGAGATTCCTGTGGCCATGGTAGGGAGATCATTGTATACTTGTTTAAGCATACTTGATCTATCCAACGTAGAGTCTTTTATAATGCTCGGTTGAGGCGCTTGTCCATTCGACTGGCGGTGATAATCTGAGGACAGACTGACAAAACTCCTTCTAATATAATGAAGAAAATTGAGGACTCAGTCAGAAACAATGTCCACTGGTTAATTTTAAGAACATGCTGAATCATAATTTCAGCTATTTTGCTGATGTTAATTTATAGAGTGGATTGAAGTGTGCCATTCTGGAGAAGCAATCGACAATGGTTAGCATGACAATGTTATTTGGATGGGGGAAGGCCCATGACAAAATCCAGCAAGATGTGACTAGGTAAACAAAAATAAAGTATCATGTCACTGATGTGGCGGCACGGTGGTGTAGTGGTTAGCGCTGTCGCCTTGCACCACCAGGGTCTGGGTTCGATCCCAGAGCCAGGCTCAATTCCCATCTTTGTGTGCATGGAGTTTGCATGTTCTCACCGTGCTTGGTGGGTTTCCTCCGGGTACTCCGGGTACTCCGTCCAAAGACCTCAAGATTAGGCTAATTGGCCTTCCCAAATTGCCCGGAGTGTGTGAATGAATAAGTGAGTGTATTGGTGTGTGTTTGTACCCTGCGATGGATTGGCACCCTGTCCAGGGTGTACCCTGCCATGTGCCCTAAGCCTCCTGGGATTGGCTCCAGGCCCCCCATGACCCTGAATACAGGATTAAGCGGTATAGATGATGAGTGAGTGAGTGTCACTGATGTGCTAAAAGATGCTCCTCAACAACAACGAGAATAGTAACAAAAATGAAGGACTATCATTTGGAAGAATGTTGTTCGTCCCTCCAGTACAGCTCCATGACCAATACCACTTTACACTGGAACTCTTCTGGAAAGTATTTTGTGAAAAATTAATTCTTTACTTTGTCCTATTCTGTAACTTATACACACACATGCATTATTAAAATTCTTTAAATCTTGTCTTTCTTACTTTGATATTTGTTTTGTGTCTAAAGCCAGTTTTCATAATTGAGCTTTTATTAATTCACCATGCACAGTAGTGCTTGTGCTCTGTTCTGCTTTTTCCCTTAATGAATTAAAACCGTCTCCAGACATTTCTTTTTCCTTCTAGTTCCAAATTGTTTGAAAGTCTATGACTAGTAAGAATAGGACTGTAAATCAAGACCTATAAATCGAGAATTAAACTGCCACGGCAGTTTAACAAGTAATGCCACAAATAAAAAGCTCTGTAAAGGAAAGAAAGTGTGAAAAAGGCTTGCATAACAATTTAATAATACCTCTGAAAAGTGCACTTCTACTCAGAGGTGTCAGGCCCATTCAAAGTCAAATTTATCTGATTCGATTATAAATTTACAAATGATATTATTATGTTTAATAATATTTTTGCGGTAGATTTTTTAATTATCCATACGAATACAATTTTAAAGCCAAAGGTGCCTTTCTGTATGTACATAATCTCCTTTGAAGTCTGACCGGTGCACTCAGTCACCCCTCTCTGTTTAGGGTCTTTGGTTCATTCTAACTGGAGAACGTTGTGTAGTATCAGCTTAGACTGCTCATCAGCGTGTCTGTAGGAGTCAAGCAGAGAGATATCACATGCTGATACACAATTGCGACAATGTTAACCGCAGTGTGAGGTATGGAGAAACAATCTCAGCTCAACTCCATGCACAGTCCTTATAGATATTATACTACGTATTATAATAGTAGTATTATAACACGATATGTAAATTATTAATTAAATGAATGAAATATAAACATAGATTTCATGATAAAATAGATGAAATACACCCCATTTTGACTCTGATTTATAAATACTTGTTTATGTTTAGCATTTGAATTTAGCTATTCAGATAGCTCGAGCTCTTCTTAAGCACTTTAGAAGGTTTTTTTACATCATCACCAGCTGCTGTGTAGAGTCCTCCATCACCCTCCTGGTGTATAGTAACTAAAAGCTGTATTGTATGAGCAAAATGCTTTTAATTGTTAAAAAGTGGGGGTTTTAGTGTGCAAATTTTTCCCTGTGCAACGGAGACTTAATTACTGCCTTCAAGTGAAGGAATAGATTGAGTGCTATTAGATGTAGGGCGGTGGGCACAGCAGCCATTAGCAATGAGCTAAATTGGGCTTATTTCCATTCAGGGATATGGGGCAGGTGGAGGAAGAATGAAAGAAAGAAAGGAGAGAAAGGGATGTAAGCAATGAATAACGCTAGTGCAGCGAGATTAAGCACATGAAGTAAATACATGAGTGAAATGTTTGGTTAAGAAGAGATTGCCATCATTATTGCTATGTTTGACTTTTTCGCATATCTACTGAGCCACACGGCAGCCTCTCTGTCTGATGATAAACATCACAGTGGGCTCTTTTAATTTATCTAGCATGGATTTAAAAAGGATTAGTTCAGTCATCCCGTCACTGTGTTTCAAATATTTGAGCAGCTCCCATATACGAAAACAAGGATATAAAGCAAAGTTTAGGCACGTAACAGTGAATCTATGATTCCTGTTCATGAGAAAGATAGTTTTTGAGACCAGACAATGAAGTCCACATCTATAAGCTCAGGAGGAGAGAGAGCGCAGCTCAAACGAAGCACTGATTTCATTGTTCAGATAAACACTGGAGTTAGTTCTAATGTGGACACAGATTAAGCCCAGGCTTAAATTGAAAAAAGAAAAAAAAAAGGATTTGTAGCGGGAAAATCTCCTTCCGATGGTTTAATGTAGCCAAAAACTAGGCTTTATCTGTATTCTAATTATGGTCTCTGGCATTGTGTTGCTTGAAGACTGCAAATGTAGATTGGGACGAGAGTAATCCATGCTGCAGCAATGGGCAGAGATGATAGTCAACCAGTCTGCAGCTGCCTTGCGCCACACATTAGCCATTCATTGTAAGGAGAAAGGGCAGAACAAGACCATTTCAGCTTATTATAATAATAGAGGTAGTTTTGTGTCAAGACTGGGATTTCATTAGATGTGTGTGTGTGTGTGTATGTGTGTATGTGTGTGTGTGTGTGTGTGTGTGTGTGTGTGTGTGTGTGTGTAGATGCTTGCTCATTTGTATCGACTGGGTTTCATTCATGTGACTATTCATTTGTGTGTTCTTTTGATTTTGATTGTGTTTGATCTCCCTTTGGGAGACCTTGGCCAGGAGAAGCGGCATTACCATATAGGACAGCTGGGATAACTGTGTCCATTATTGTCGTGACCATTCTTTTTTTTCTTTTTCTTTTTTTTTTTTTTACACACTTTTGACATTTCCCTTTTTCTGTGTTGACTTTTGTATATGTTCATAAGTGTGGGAAGTATGGAAAAGGGTTGTCTAAATTTTTCACTGTTATGACCTTGAAGGGACGTACAGTATGGCTGGTGCTCATTAGGAAAA
This sequence comes from Clarias macrocephalus, assembly GCA_011419295.1. Lineage (NCBI taxonomy): Eukaryota > Metazoa > Chordata > Actinopteri > Siluriformes > Clariidae > Clarias > Clarias macrocephalus. The sequence continues at coordinate 102,962 of JAAGKR010000074.1, forward strand.
ATACAATTTTATTTTATGTGGAAAAAACAATTCTAAAAGAGTGAATATTTCCTTTATAGTTCGATTTCGATTAGTAGAATGGCATTAATAATTATCGTAGTACAATGTTCTCACAGAGATAGTAAAACCAGTGTGTGTGTGTGTGTGTGTGTGTGTGTGTGTGTGTGTGTGTGTGTGTATGTGTGTGTGTGTGTATGATATGAAGAGAGAGAGAGAGACTGAATATGTGAGAGAGTGATAATGTGGTAAATGCTTCTGAGGTTTTCCTGACACTCATCCCTTTTCATCCTTTGAAGAGTGTAACCTCAACATTTTGCTGCCTTGTATCAAAGTGCCTTGGGCAGATGAAAAGGGATGGACATTGTCTATCACTGTGTGCGTGTGCTTGTGTGTGTGTGTGTGTGTGGTGGCCGAGTATGCAGGGAAGATAGAGAGAAATGGAAAGCAGGAAAATAAATGTGCACTAGTAGGAAATATAATGGAATTGCAGCGCTGACAGATGAAAACTACAACTACTGCCAAAATGACATTTGTGCTGAAAAGACCTTAAGCAGTCCATTCGTCTTTACGCTAACGGTATATATAGATGCATGCTATCGTAAGTGATTGTGATTGTCCATCTCTTTCTATCTATCTGCCTATCTCTAAACAGTATTTCTCTCTGTCCCTGCTCCTCTTTCACTTCTCATATATGTGCCTTTTAAATACAGAAATACAAGCATTCCTATGAACTTTATTAATATTAAAAAGCAGGTTCTCTCATGTGTGGCACCAAACCTCCCACAGTGTCCATTTGCAAGGTAGGAAAAAAAAATCCTATCATTGTGTTGATGTCAGAGCAGACCATCGAGCATGTGTTTCGTAACGAGTGGGCACATAGCAGCAGAGCAGCAGCACAAATCAGATTTATTGCAAGTCCCACCGTTTGCCTTCCGCCCTCCCTGTCATTTAACGTCACTTTCCTATCAATCATGGCTTTCGTGTGCCTAATTCTCTCTCCGTTTCCCAACCTGCTCTCCCCTTTGCACTTTCTTCATCTGTCACCTGCTCATATCTATCCATCTCTCTGTCGGCACCGCCATTCCTCCGTTGCCATTACTCTTCCTTTATCATTCTGTTCGTAGGTTTCGACCATCCGTCATATCCGCTTATGCCTCATTATTATTGCTGTTATGAGCAGACGGCGACACAGACGCTATTTACAGTGACAGCCCCTTCGCAGGGTGGCGGGATCGTCAAAACAAATGGCGAGGCCGCTCATGAATTCTGAAATGAGCCTGATCTTAAAGGAAAAAAAAATAAAAAATGACGCAAGCGTACGGGGTTATCTGACGAGCTGGACAGTAAAGCTCTACAGCACAGCAGGTGGAGCATTATACGTAATAGGCTTTATTATTCACTCCCTCGACTTTAGGTGGTCTATCTCAAATAATTCCAAAAGGCGAGAAAATGCAGTGTCTCTCCTGCAGCTGAGGCTGATCACTGAAGCGTTTCAAAGCCATTTGATTGAAAATGAGTGCAGCTCGAGCGTGAAAATGGCAAGCTGTTTGTGATGTCACATAAGGCCTGACTCATACAGTAGTGCTGTATTTCTGCCTTATTCAGAAGCGCAGAGCCGCTGCAGATGTTTTTTATATATCGCAGCTCATTTTCACACTTAGAAAATCTTATAGACCAGCCAGCTGTAGGGATGTGAGCATCTGACATGTGTTGTCTTAACATAACGTTACCATTCGCACTGGCGTGTTTTGGCTGCGATTTGAGCCTCGTTCAGCCTTGTTGATGTTTTCAACCCGGTCCAATTTAACAGCTAAGGCAGCCATGTTGGAGCTGAAGCGAGATGGCGGCGTGCTCTGTTTTACTCTTGTGCCTCTCTTTTTTTCTTTTTTCTTTTTTCAGAGCTCGTAACTGCATCGCCCAATCACTGGCGCCGCATGCAGCCTCGGAATGCTTTCCTTGGAATGCTGTTGTTTGCCTAAATTGCTCTCGTCTTTGTGTGGAGGAAGCCGGATCGGAGCCTGCGGCTCACGAAAGGGCGGCTGATTGCAGCTATTGTCTGCCGAGTGTGGCTTGCGGCACTCATGGGAAAACTGCTGCTCGAGGGGACTGATACAGTGAGAACAACAGGAACAGAAATACAGAGGGTGCCAACAAAGGAACGATGACATGAATGGGTTAAGTTTATAGCTTGTGATCTAAAATGCAAGTGCTTCCACCCTCTAGAGAAACTCCCAGTGAATGATATGTACTGCTCTGTCAATGACACAGCATTCTGTGAATGGTGTCGTCTCGCACTAAACATATAACCTGCATTCACACCATTCTGGTCCTAATTAGTGTGATTCCCATCTACGCAGTGTGCACTGCCGCGTAAATACAAAGCTTCGCTAAATACCGGTATAGTGAAAAACAAAAACCCTGAAATGCTAACAAAATGCTGCAATCTTTGTGCTTTGGTATCTGGAATTGTCGAATTGTCGTATTCATACTGTATGCAACATGCAACATTTCTCTCTATTTTCCTTTCTTTCTTTCTCGTCTCCTCCTCTTTAAAGATAAACCGCTTCTCCTTTTCAGCCTAGAGCATTTTTCCATCTAGAAACTTGAGATGCTTGAGTCAATCCAAAACAATTCCATATTTCAGATCTACAAAAACGCTTTGGGAATATCCGTGTTTACGGACGTGATATTGTTTAGTCCCTGAATATATATTATCATGTGCTGGCATTAGTAAGAGAAAGAGAGAGAGATAGAGAGAGAGAGAGAGAAAAGGAGAGAGATTTGTGCGTGTGTGTACACTGTATATAAATTGGCAGGTTGTAATTAAATGTGCAGACCTCTCCACTATCTCCTCCTCCAGCCGTGCGCCAGTGACGCACACGCCGGCTGCAGAGAAGTGAGTCATCCAGCCCCGAGGATCACCACCCCTCCCTCTGTCTCTCCATCCTCCCCACCCATCTCCCCTTTACCTTTCTCCCTCCATTCACTCCAAAACATGCGCTCCATGTCTCCAGCCTCCCTGCTTCTCTACCCCTCCCCCCCCCCCACCCCCCCAATCCTTTTTTTTTCTTTTTTTCCCCCCTCTAAACACATTATACTGCATGGCCAATTTCCTACCTTCCTTTTATGCATTCCACCAGATCCCTCTCTCTGTCTTATTCACATTCCTACAACTTATTCTACTAATACATCGCTCTAGTATATTTCTCTCTTTATTTTCCTTTCTTTCTTGTTTCCTCCTCTTTAAAGATAAACCGCTGTCTTGCTCGTCTTTTTTAGCCTAAAGCATTTTCACATCTAGGAAAAAAAGAAAAAAGAAAAAAAAGTCAGAGGCGGCAAGGATGATGCAGCAGCTTATCTCTTCTGAACTACACGCAAAAAGTGACGAAGCAGATGACTTTTCACGCTTCGGTTCTCGCCCTGCTGCCAGAAACCGTGAGTAGTGATCGATGGCTCTAAGTTATAGAAACAGCAAAACAAAAGGAAGAAAAGAAGCGATGCATTATGTGGCAACGAACCAAAGTCATGGAAAGACAACCAAGGCTGGCCACAATTGCCAAACAGGGGCCTGAGTCATTATCTGACTCATAATTAATTATTACCTTGGGCTTTGGACAAAGGCTCAACCTGTCAAAGGATGACAGTGACAAGAAAAAAACAAATGAAGCGTGGCGTAGAGACAACACAAAAAGGTGTTGTGTTGATTCACTCAGTAGACCTGGCTAATCTTATCAGTGTGCTGCAGTTGTAAAGGCAGCACTGTGAAGTGGCCCACTCTTCACTCCAGCTTTTAATCATGCTGGTCCTCTCTTACCGAGGTCACATATAGCTCTGTGGTCATTTAGAGAGTGAGTGGGAAGAAAACATTAAATTCATGACTCATGTAATTGTGTGCACTTGCTGGATCAATTTTTTTTTCCCTAAAAAGAGAAGTTCATCCTCTGCAAAAAAGAAGCAATTTAACGCCTAACTTTGCACGCTTATCCAATTAGCTTCATCCAGCGTGCGATGGACGCAAGGGAAATACTCAAATTTGTAAGCATTTCCACAGCTTCCAAGTGCTTCAAAGGGAAAAAATATCTGCATTGTGAAATTGAGTCGGTTTACCTGTAAAAAAAAACAAAACAAAAAAACAAAAAAAATGTTTCGGAGGAAATGCACGGCGTGAAATCCGGGGTGGGGTTCGGCCCTGTAAGCGGATGAGCGGAGAGCGCATGCATTGAAATCCTCCTAGCAGAGACTCTTGTGCCTTGTGCTCTCTGAGTCATGCACATTCTCAGTAGAGCTGGAGCGGTGAGGTAAGATGGTAAAGTCATAGCGAGTGCACTTCAGTCACAAAACTCTGCTTCTCCGCGATCCTCAAGAACCACTTCTTCTCAGCAATGCTCATGCTCACGTTACTGGATCTGTCAAGCTTAAGAGCAAAACAGTTCTCTCCAGAGTTGCAGGTTTTGAAACAACCAAGGCATGGCATGAGACCACCGCAAAGGCTTGTACTTTGTAAACAAATACAGGACAAGCTGGAGTGTTGGGGCTGTAATATCAGGTGCCGTAACTAAACATAATGTACACACCTGTAGTAACAAGAACTGAAACACATGGGATTGTGTAAACTGTGCTCCTACAGTGAGCATAATACAGGATGAGCAAGTGGGCTTTATTATCATTCCTCCCATCGAGTGTAATGTCAGGGATGAAATGTAGTTCTGTCAGAATCCAAGTGCTACACTTAACACCAAGTAGTGACAGTCAAGATGACAAATAAACACCCACTGACAGCACTGACAGCGCAAAGTCAATAAACACGGACAATATTACACGGTAACGTTTAAACTATACAACAGACACTATTAAACTCTACACAGCAGATTTTACTGCACAGTAATATTTTAACAGTTCTGAGCAGCAGCGTGAACATGATTCGGTAGACATATGTCTCTCCTGGAAAGTGGCTGAGAACAGTTGGTAGAGCAGAGAAGCAGAGGGAAATAAAACGAAATGGCCATCAGGCAGATATGTTTAGGGGTCTAACAGACTGTGTAAAGTAAGTCTTTATGAGACAGGTAGACTTGGTCGGGATACTCCGTAGCCCTTGTGAAGATTGGAGGAGTGTCAACTGTCTGTGGGATGCTTCAGAGGGATTCTTCCTTATACGCCACTTGGTGTAAATGGCAGAAAAACCCTGTCCAGTTACAGACTGGACAGCCTTGAGAAGGAAGTACATTCCCTTGGCAGTTATTAGACTGTTATTCAGAGTGAACAGCTGAGGGTTAAAGGTCATGCTCAAGTCCTGGCATTTGATTTCATAACTTTCTGATGAGAAGTCCTTCAGGGTGTTTTCCATGATGCATCTATAGAAACAGTTAAGAGGGATAAGCACGTCTCGCCCTTTGCAGGCTTCTTCGGACGTAGATGCACTGGTGTGCCTTCTTCTCTAATGATGAGGTGCTGAGGCACCATGTGGGAATTGTAAGTTGTGCACTGTTTTTACTGTCACGCCACCAATGTGTAGAGCTCTCTGTAGGCAGTCTCATTGTTGTTGGTGATGAACCCCACAACAGTGGTCTTGTCAGCAACCTTAATGATATGGTTGCCATGATGTTTGGCTAAACAGTTGTGGGTGAGTGTTGTGTAAAGTACAGTTAAAGAGTCAGTACACAGCCCTGGGTGTTCATGTTCTCTGGGTCCTGTCTGTCTCTGGCCGGTTGTTTAGGAAGCCCAGAAATCTGTAGGTTGATAGGCAGATGAGTCATTTTTTATAATCGTTCTATTTACATTTGTATCTATTTAAAACAATTAGATTTCAAATTGGAGGTGTTGATGAGAGGGAAACTGGACGTGTACTCATATGAGTAATGTGTGCTGTGACATATGGAGGCTGATAACAGTAATGATCAAGGATTATGTTCACTGCTGCGTAATATAGTTGACAATTTCCTTATAATTTCCCATAATTTTATTGGAAGGACTTGCCTGACTGACTGCTTAACATCAGATTTGAACAAATAACTTTATTAAAATTCTACAAAATCTGTAAGCCATAACATCGTACATAGCATAGTGGATGGTCATTTATATACGATTTTATTTATTTATACTCAATGACAATTAGCTATTATTGCTAAAATACTTTTTAAAAATTAGAGAACACTTACCGCAATGTGTTTAAAATGATTAGATTCTGGCATTGGGACCAATCATTTTTAAGGAACAGGGTGGAGTTCCATTAATAACTTAGTTGACAGGACCTTTGTGAACATTAAAAAAGATAAATATTTAAATGATATGATAAATGATATGGAAATAAAGAAACCCTCAACCACAAAAGTAGACATGGCGAAAAAGCTCAATTTGGCAATGTTGAATTTTCAAGTTAACTAAAGCGCAGCATTTTTCTGTGACATTATAACATGCTTTCCATTCATATGTAAAATTAAATTTTTGAAGAAAGTATTTTTAATAAATATGCTTATCATCAAGACATGAAATGTACCGCAATTATTATTACATGCATTATTTTGTATTATTGTCAAATTGTGCTAACAATCAAATTTGTATTAAAGGTACAGAAGGTCCTAGAATAATAACATATTATTTGTTATATATTATCTGAAGGTTAAGTTCAATATCTGTATGCTAAACATGTCGTTTTATGAAGATAACTATAATTAGAGGACACAGGCTTTTAGACAATGCAAGGACACTATAAGAGATTAAAACTTGTTCCTTGTTAGAGCTGATCTTGGATCAGTCCTAGTGCTATACTCATAATGCAGTTGGTGATTGGCTATTTAATGGTACATTGGGTATCATAAAAGCGTACATAGTCCATAGAAATAATAAGCATTTAATAACTATTTAGTAACTCGGTTTAGGTCTGGAAGTTTAAGAGGCAAATTAAATCAAACGATTTCAAGAGTACAAGAGTAAAGTGTTGTGGGGAACAGATTCTGGCATGGTAACATTTTGACTGCTGAGCTTTTATGTTCTGTAGCTATTAAAAAGTGTATGCTAATAAACTGGAACATATTCCAAAAACGACTCAAAATGAATGAATTAATAGATAAATAAATAAAAATCCAAATAATTCACTTTTGCAACTGTCTAATTTATGTACCTCACCTATCAGTAATTATGAATATTTAGCTTTTTAAAACCTTTTGAATAAATACATCCTTGCTTACAGTAAAGAATCAGGCTTACATTTATGGCTAACCGTATCTGGTGTTTCTGAATAATTTATACATTATCACCAGATCTGCCTTAATAGTCCTCTGTGCTACTGTATACACATCTATCCGTGGGACCGAACAGAGGTATTAAGAATCACCTGGACACTCATGTCTCAGCAGCTGTCGACAATGTCATGATTTCATATTACAAAGGGAGTTTAACTGTCGCTTTTTAAAACTTGTACAACATCATGAACACCACATCTGGACAGAGATGCCACTCTTAAAAAGTGTATAGGCCAGGTAGAGTGTGTCTGCTCCATCATTGTGCAGTCCCGGTAGGTGAGTTAACCTGAGAAGCCTTTATGCAAGGAAGAGAGTGAAATCTGACATCGTGCCGCCCTACTGTTTTATGTGTCTGACTGTCATAATGTTGTTGTGAGAGGAATGATGTTGCAGTTAAGAGGAACCTTTGTCCCTGTGGCACCACATTACACATCAGTTCTGTGTCTGTGTTTCTTTCTGAAGGGACACCACAACAGACACCTAAATAAAAAATAAAAAAACGTATGTCTAAAAAGCTTATTTTTTTTTTAGTGGTTTGAATTCACGCTGCCTGCTGATGACGAACTATGAAGAGTTACAGCAGAGCCCAAGAACCTACCACTGAAGTTACCAGTCTTAGCATCTTCAACAGAAGCCAGGAGCATTTCCAATGGCTGTGTTTGGGAAAGTGTTCCAAAGGCCCATGTCGTCTTTGGCAATATAAATTTGGTGCTTTCACACCTGATTCCTTTCTTTCCCCTTTTCCTTCACGATGCAGTCATGCGGCCAGTTTGCTTCCGGTCCATCAGGGTAATGCTTACAGTGACATGTTTGCATGTTGGCACTGTGAATTTCATTATAAACACTGCTGTACAAACAAACATGTTCTGCGCTCAGGGCTGCATGTCAGAAGCCAACCCTATCTGGGCCACCATTTTTAGGATGGCTGAGAATGGAGCATGCAAACTGCCATAGACATAAAGTACTTATAGTCTTTGGATAATATATATATATATATATATATATAGGGGATAAGAAGGGCTCTGTCGAAGCGAATAAGCTTTGGGTACACCCGTCAGCTCCAGAATCATTGATTTCAGCTGAGCCATTTCAGATTGCCGGTTATACAAATGTCTATACGTATATAGTTCAGATAGCTTTCAGGGATTCTCACTCCGGTTATTAGTCACAGGCATTTCTGATTAGCAAGTTGTTTAGTCTGAAGTGCCTGGGACAGATTCTGTAAATCACTGTCTAATTCTGACAGCTAACATGTCATGTCAACATCAACATCACCACACAGTCACGGTAGAGAATATCTGAAACAAAGATTTCTTTGGTTCAGATAATATGACAAATAAAAAGATTCAAATGATCAATGCGACAAATCAGCAAGCACACATGTGGTGCTTGTCTTTCATTTGGCTTCCAAGAGGTTCAGACAATGCCTGCATGAGTATGACTCATTGGTCATTCAGTGCTAAAGCTGTGTTAGCTGAACCAGCTGAGTTAGCACCTGGACTGAGAGCAGCATGTGCCAAGGTCAAGAAACTGCATGGATTGTTTAGCAGTATGTAAGTGCTTGTCTTTCAACCCATCAAAATGTGATGATAGCCTATTAATCTCATTTCCATCCCATATTACAGTGCCAAGAAGCATCACACTTGAAAAAATATATATAACCCTAAACCAGCAAGCCATCTGCTCTGCTGACTATAATGTTCTTACGCAAAAACAGTCAAGTGCAACAGTGTTTGTTTTATATTATATAACCCGTGTATAATACATAATTTTAGTGTATTATGTATTAGTAGTATTACGTTGGCGGCTGTGCAATTTGCTGACGCCACAAATGACCCTGAGCGTACGAGGCACACCATGCCATGATTTGATGGATTGAATCAGGCAGTGGTAATTAAACGATTAATAGTACTTAGCTCAAGTCAGTTCATCTCCTGTGTTGGCTCCCACGGGGCCTGCCATCATGGAGAAATTACACAGATGTTATCTCGAGGCTTGCCTACACATACACAAAATCTATATAGGAGGAAGCTGGTTCACACATACGCGAACATATCTCATGAGGGACCGTACTGTAACAGCAGTGTGAGTGTGGTATATGCTGCTGCTGTTTTTAAGGCCTTTGGAAATGACGTCTAAGTAAAACAAATAGTGCATGATATGGAAAGACATAAAACATATTTGCATTTTTTTCTTGATTGCATCATGCTTAATTAATTAGGTAGCCCATATGCAATGTCTAATGGGTTCATTGTAATCTAATGTGCTTGAAACCATACGATAATGACATCTCAAAGTCATTGTCAATCGATTTTGTTTTAGAACCTGAGAGCATTTTCGTCCCTTTCCGGGTTTTTGGTCTTTGGTGTTGGCTTCGCTGGGAAGATGGACATGATGAGAATGAAGGAGGACATGTTCCCTCTGAAGCTTACACGTCTTTCTACTCTCCAGGCGTACGTGACTCTACTTTGTAAGTTTCTATTTTTTCCACGGGCAATACTAGCGCATACTCACACACCGTTTTTCATTCATCTTCTGTACTTTCTCCCATCTCCCACCCGGTGTGTATGTGAGTTTATCTGCCTGCATATCTCTCTCTCTTTGCCACACATTCACATACACATAGTTGTCTTTATATCCTTGTAAAGACCTTCCTTTGACATAATCATAATTACTAATGCTACAGAATGTCTAGGGCTAAATCTTACCCAAATCAATTTCTAACCAAACAGAATCATTTTGATTGTTTTAGGGATTTTTTTCTTTTTGGCTCTGCAGCCTTTTAATAAAAACAAACAAAAAAAGCAAGTTGGGTGGGACGTGGGCAATTGTCCCCACAAGGATAAACCTCTCAGATATTTCTGTGCTTGTGGAGACATTTGGTCCCCGTTGTGTTATAAAAACACCCCCATCTCACACACACTCACTCATAATTCGTTCCCCTCCCTCCCTTCGGTTGGAGCTGAGAGACTTGTAGCCTTGTGGGTGTCTTGGATGAGTCACATCGGCAAATTACCCAGTTTAAAGCATTTCTCAAATGACTTCCCGTCCAGTCGCGCTGATCACCGATAACAGTTTTCATTTCTGCAAGGAGTTTTGGAGGACACTCGTGAGCGTCCGTGTCTCGTCACGCATGCACTCCATGCGGAGTTGATGTGATGCGATTTGAGTGTAAACACGCTGACAGTGTGCGACAGGATTTCGATAAGACTGTGATGTTCACAAGGATCTAGCACCTATTTCTTTTTCCCCCAGACTTGCTCTTATCAAAAGGTCTACAGCCAGTCAGTGCTGTATTGCTGTGCTGATTGTTTCCCCACAGCAACAGGATTCAGTAGTGCATCGTTTTCATAAAGTCTATCATCTTCGACTACATTCATTCTAAAAAACACACAGCTGTTGCACATTACATTAAAAAAAAAAAAAAAAATATATATATATATATATATATACATATATATATATATATATATAGACTCTCATTTTAACCCTCACAGCTCTAAACACAAACCTGCTGACCTTTTTTTTGTCTCTCTTAAAGGGTACGCCTACAAGTGTATTCACTCATTTTACCCTGTCATGTTATTAAAGACAAATGTCAACCCAAGGCACCTGTTTCTCTGAGATCACTCACGACTTCATTAAAAAAAAAAAAAAACCCATCCCATGATTCCAGATTTTTAAAACCAGTACCATGTGGCAACGTCAGATGAGCGTGGATTATAAAATAAAGCCTGAGAGCGCGACGCGGTATCGCCCTCTACCGGACACGACATGATATAGCAGACACGCTTCAGATCCTCCAGTGCACTTTTTTTGTCTCCTGAAATGAAAATAATACAAATGCAATTATTATCTGTGAATCTGATATCTAAAATGAAATGCATGTCCAAATACGTTCAATATTAAATGTTTACATTTTGTTGATTTGGTTTGAAAGAATTTTAAGCACTTAATACCTTATAAAATATTAGTCATTTAAATATACTAATCCAAGCATACTTTAGAGGGTTACTATTAAAATGATAGCGTGTATTAATTTATCAGTGAAAAAACTAACAAAAAAAAGAAAGAAAATAAAAATCCTATAAGACATTTGACATCTTAATATGTTGGGCCTCAGCATAAAGATGTGATCATAAAATACGGCCATAGTTGAATTGCGTTTTATAGCCAGATTAAAAATTTTTACATTTCAGATTGCACTGAATTGAAAGTGTATGCGTTCATTATATTGCTGTGTTTGTTTGTGTTACACATTACACAGCCCAGACACTTTGATCATTTCTGTATTAAGGTTTTTTTTTAAATACATATATAAGCCAAATGAAAAAAACAACAACAATTTAAATTAAACTTAGGGGGAAAAAATTATTAATATTTTCTTGAAAGACACAATCGAAAAACTTCATGCATATTACTGATACGGCTACTAGAGTCCAAATAGATGTGATGTATAGGTGTTTACTGGTTTGTCTATTGCTGGGAGTTTATTTTAACCAGCTGTGACTGCATTAAGTAAGTGCATCCATTAACCCCAGGGTGGTCTGTTCATTTACTCGTTTATTTGTGAGTTAATTAGTTTTTTTTTCGTCGTTAATCAGACATCGACAGATTTGAGCCGCGTGTCGTTTGAAATCTTGTCGAAAACGCAAAAAAGCAAAAGGCTCTGTTCTTCTGCGTGATGGAAAGGGTGATTGATCTCATGGAACCGGCGGCTCTTACTGATATGAAGCGCTTCATTAAGCCCGAATTCGAAGCCCGAGCTCCTGTGTAATCTGTCACTGGCGCGTTCACCGCACCAAAGCTTTCTCCATCGCTTATTATTTCTGAATAAATGTCCATATACTGGACTTCAATAAAGAACCTGAGCTGCGCGTAAAGCTGAATCTGCTCTCCGGTGCACCAAATCATGAAAAGAAATAAAGGTGTTTTACAACACAAATTATTTATCTAGTTATTTTTGTTTCTTTGTTTGTTTGTTTGTTTTTTACATCTGAATCATTTCATTTCGGCTCTCTCGTTGTGCCAGTGCCGTAAAATACAGAGTGCAATAATAATAAATCCTTAGTACGCAATGGACACTTTAATCAACGCCTTTACTTTACACACTAAACGTTAAAGATCTAAACGAGATCTGATCTAAAATGCGTTGTTTCTTCTTGTTGTTTTGAGGACACCGTAATGCACGCGCGCGCGCGACGGTCAGGGAACGACAGGGCGCGAGACAGCTAATGCCCGCGTCAGACCGGGAACCAGGACAAAATAAATAAATAAATGCCCTCTGCCGCTTGCAGTGCTCTTAACGACACAGAGTGCATCCGAGCTAAACCAGACACTGAGCACGTTTTCGCAGCACGATTCGCAACACGGACGCGCTCAAACCACGCGGCTGTAGGTTTCCACCGCTATAGGTCTATTACGAGCGGTGTCGGTTGTTGTTCGCGTTTTACTACTGATAATTAGCGTGCCATATTCGGCGATGACGCGGGTGCGCGCTGTCCTTGATAAATAACGCGTGCCAGGCTAAGCTATTTGGGGCCACGTGGCGCACAAAGCCGCCACCTTCCTGTCCGACATTTTTTTCAGCAGCTCAGATCTCGCCTCAGGGGACTGGGTGCTTCTACCGGAACCGGCAATAAAAACACACTCGGGGTTGATCCGACCCCCCACTCGGCGTGTGGGCGCGAGATTCGGGTTCCACATCATTACGCCTGAGCCGCAGCGGAGGAGCAGCTGAAACACACCAGAACCAATCTTTTCCCTTTTTTTCAGAGCCATCATTTTTTTTTCTCGTTCTTTTCGTGTGGGAGTAGGAATTCTTTTATTCATAAGGGGCATGTTATGCCACTTCCATTAAGCGCCTTTGTACTTTGATGCATTAACAGCTGATAAGCATTTTTTCACATTTTCATAATTGCGGGCAACATGTACATGGTACAGTAGGGAAAGAAAAAAAAACAGCGAGCGTGTCCATTTAAGAGAATGTCACAAAAAGATAAAACTAGTAGTAATAGTAATGACAGTGATGATAAGAATAAGAACTATGAGGAGGATGGTGATGAAAAACCCACGACACCAGAGAGGCGCACTTACAGCCAGGCAGTGTTGGATTAACTCACCGCATATCTCAGTCTCCTCTGTGGCTCAGAGTAAAAATGGTGTGAAAGATTTTTTGATACATTTTGGGTGCGTGATAAACCTATAGATTAACACACCATCTATTTTGCTTCTGAAGGGGCTTGGGAGCTGGTGAGTCAGCGCGGGGGATGGAGAGGCTGATGGGCCGTCACTGGGCTAATGCTGAGTGGCAGTCGATAATGCCAAGGCGGATCACACTCTGCCCTCTGGCCCCTCACCTCTCACAACTCAGGTGGAAGCATATGAGATTTACTCACTTCGTGCTCATGGTATATGTATTCGGACACCAAAGCACAAATGTTCAAAACCACATTTGGCCAAAATTGGTTTGTTTTTAGACTGTTTTCAGTGTGTCAGGATATGTATTTGTTATACCAAAGGCCCTGATTGTGTCATGAAGTTGATGAATGTTTCAGGAACATGTGACGCATCTAGCATTTTCAAAAATAGTTGAAATGATTTTTTTTTCCATTGTGCGAGGGCGCTGCCACTTACAACAGGACTCCGGGGACTTCAGTATGCGCAGTGCGAATAATTCAATTACACGAACCATAAACTGGGGTTTGTGGTGGGTCAAGACTCCGCTGGAGTATTTCAGCAATTAGGCCTTATGCCGAAAGTTCATTCATCAGAGGATGAATATTAAGTTATAACCACATGAGAAAAGGCTGCTGCAGAGAATCTTCACATAGTAAGTTAATGGATTGCATCCTAGTGAGTCCTATTTTAAGGAGCATGTGTATATAAAAATAATTGAAACAAAAATGCGCGTAATTCCCACAAATGATAGCCTCTAAATAGGGATAGAATGAGAGGATGACGCGCGAGCCAGATGGATGAAAGTCGGCGACAGGGCGCGAGAGACAAAGACTGGCAAATTGGAGGTGCTCGGGAAATGGAGCGGAAATGGAGCGGCGGAGCGGAGCCGCGTGCGTCACAGCGGCCTCAGTCGTTTGGCTTCGGTCCAGGTCCGATTAACGGGCACCTCAGTCCCTACAAATATCACACCGAAGGGGTAAAAGTAGTGTGTGTCTGTGTGTGTTTCTTTTCTGTCTTTTTTTAAATGAGGGACACGAGACGAACTGCGTCTTTGCACCAAAATTAGGAGTTTCGCATCAGTCTGACGCGCATTTTCAATTAGCGCCCCAATTAAATTAAATTAAATACACCCACGCATAACTGATTTCTGTTTCCGAATGCACGTCACTCAATGAATAAAGGGGATTTGAAAACTTCGTTTAAGCGAGAATATGTTTCTGATTTCCAAGCACGGTGCTCTCTCAGTTCTTAATGGAGAGGGTTGCTTCATTCATGCCGTTTCCGTTCATTCATCAGAGCAGCGTAACGTAGCCTCTGAGTTCAAACGAGACACGAAATTCTTATCAATGAAGGGGGTGACGTCAAAGGCGGCGCGCGCTGACTCGTCGGTCACGTGGGCACACGCGCCTGTACTTATCGGCGCTGAGCTGTCCGCGGTCCTGATAAAACAAAAATACGCGCCACCCTGACGTGCAACAACCAATAACCGCTTTCACATGTGCAAATAAGAGTGAACCGTAAACGAAACATCCGAAACATCAGTTTGGGACTGGAGACGAAACTTTTTATTTTCTTAGTTTCGAATTAAATAAGGACTCGGATCTTCGAGATTCAAGTCGTTAGTCACGAAGAGGCACGAGTGCGCTTTGAGTTGAAGCTCAATTTTGTGCGGGATCGCAGGTGAGTGGCGTTTCTGCTCTTATTTTTACCCCCCCCAGTGCACGTTAAAAGACATATACAGTTAAACTTTAATATGGAAATGAGACTCGGACAAATGTTAATGTGACATGTTAATCTGATAACGCTCACTAATCTGAGTGAAAATAGTCAGCCGAGGAGCTGGTTTCCAGGATACTGAGAAAAAAAAAGAAGACACAAAACAGTGGATATTTAACATTCATAAAGAAAGCGAATGTGCTCGAAACCCTTTTTTTTTTCTTTTAGCTTAATACGGTTTCAGGATTTCATCCTGATAGGCAATTTTAATAAGTACGACATACCTGAACTTCAGCAGTAGTCATACTATTCCAATTATGCTTACAGACAAAATAAATTAAAGAGGTATCTTATATGATCTGGAATACGACTAATAGAGAGTGACGAGAAAGCGCACACAGGAGCTCCACATCTCCCGCTACAGCATACTGACGCTGTGGTGTAAACCTGGCTCGCACTGAGGTGTGAACTGCATTTTACATCTACATTCTGGATAAGAAATACTCGCTTATAAAAAGCAAGTCTTTTTTCCTGGAATAATCAGTCTGTGAATTCTATGAATTCAGATACCTGCCAGTTAATAAAGATTACCATATATATATTTAGTCGGGTTTATATATATATATTTTTTTTTTTTTGGGGGGGGGGGGCGTTGCTGGTGATGAGAAAATAACATAAATGGGCAGTAACTATAATACAAATTAATTTCTATTATAATCAAATAATAATATAATTAAGTTATATAATAAAAACAGTGTTGTGTTTACACACACAAACACACACACACACATATGGAAACTGCTTCTTCATCCTATTAAACCTTAAATATCATTTAAAACATACATTGCTTTAGGGAAATGTGTGCTAGTGTTATTGGTGATGAGTTCAGAAATGCTTTAGCCGTACAATGCATTATATAAAGGGTTGTAGCCATTTCATATGATATATTGCATAAATGACACCAGAATTGATTCATTGTGTTTTGTGTTTGTCTCTGCAAGGTGCTCGCCCTGTCCCCTGTCCCCCAGCCCCATCTGGTCTGCTCTGCAAGGACATGACCTGCTGCCATCCTCCCTCCTCTGCCTTCCTGTTAGTCCTGCTCAGCATTGCTCCTCAGCTACCTGCTGCTGCCCCACTGCTTACTGAAAGCCCTCTCACAGACACCAGCAATGAGACACTCTGGCTGGTACACCCAGAACCAGCTACAGCAGATGGAGCGGTCAGGACACACAGGAAAGTGGAAGGCATCCTGCAGGCTCCTCTGGGACAAGGACACTTTACAGACATAGACTCTGCCAGAGCGCTGGTGTCTGTCTTGTTAGAGGCTCTTGATCATCCAGCTAAAGAAGAGAAGGGAAACCAGGTAAAAACAGAGGAGTATGTGAAAAAGGAGCCATGGAAGGAGCTGGAAATGTGGAGAGATCAGGAGGACCACAGAAACCCTGAGAAAGGCATAGGTGAGGAGGAGAGTATAGAGGTACCACAGACTGGAGTGGCCGAGGTGTTGCAAAGAGTGGAAAAGGGAGAAGATAAGGTAGGATTAACAGACCCGTGGGTTTCAGATAAGGAGAATGAGAACGGAATCAGTGAAAACAAGTTTAAGAAAAAGGATGGGATTCTGCAGAGTTTGCTCAGTAAGAAAGCAGAAGTCCCACCCCAATTCATCACATCACTACAGCGTAATACTAGGGGCTATTTTCAAAACATTGACCTTGGTCTACAGGACAATGAGATCCTCCCACCTCTCAAGGGCTACAAAGCCTATAACCAGCAGCTGGCCTTGGCCAGCAAGAAGCTTAAGTGGCAGGAAGAGAGGGAGAGAAACCCCTCCCAGCTAGACAGAAACTTCATGGATGATTTTGATTTCATAGAAGAGGAGGAGGAAGTCCTTCCACGTGAGGAAGAAGAGGCAAGAGCACGAGCCGAGCAGGAAGAGGTGCGGAGACAAGAGGCAGAGGCACAAGAGGCACGAGAAGAAGAGCAAAGACTTGCAGACATTGCATCTGACATGCTTCTGGAATACATGGGGAGGAAACAAAAAACAGCCTCTTATATGAAAGACAGGAAGAACGCTTTATTGCTGAACAATGTGGCTGAGGACAAGCGTTCTAATGAGGTGGAGGACAGTGATGATGATGAAATGGACCCAGAGACAATTGACAAGCTGATCGAAATCTCTAGTAAACTGCACCTACCTGCTGATGATGTAGTCGAGATCATAACAGATGTGGAGGAAAAGAAGAAGAGGAAGGACCCGCCCCCCAACAATGCTCCTCGTTTCCGCCCTTTAGTCCCACTTAAAGCCAAACAGAGGGCTCCCTTTTATCAATACCCTAAGTCCCCAAAGAAATCTTCTCACAAGGTTAACCCATATAAAAAGTGGTACAAGGACAAAAGTAAACCCAAGTTCAACAAGCAGGACTACTGGTTTAAGCCAGAGAAGCAGTTACTAGCTTATCCTTCCTTTCCCTACTATCAGAAGCCATATCGAGCCTATTACCCTGTCTATTTTCCATCTCCTAAAACTCGCTTCTACACAAATCCTGCACTCTCCTTTGACTACAACTTTGGGGACCCCATTGGTTATGGCTTCAAGCCTCCCAAGCGTAGGTACAAAGACAGAGCCAAGGGGAGGGAGCGCAACTGGGTGCAAGGGGCCCGTCGGCCTCAAAACATCTACCCTTTATCAGACACGGTCATTTCTAACTACATCCTTCCTCATCCCCGAACTTACCAGACGCTCCCTGTGCCCAAAGCCCGTTCTCCACCAAGTGCAGCGGCACCTGGCTATTATTACCACCCAGACTATGCGTATGACGAGCCAGAGCCTGTACCAGATAGTGACGATGAGCTGGAGAACTTCATTGAGAAGATTTACTACAATCGCAGGTTGTTCTAGATAGTACTTTATCAGTTCTTTATCACAGGGAAAAGACCTGTGACTAAACCATAGCGATGAAAAAAGAGTGAGGAGAACAAAGAGAAAAATGGAGTGAGTGAGGGAGTGAGATTAAGGGCTGAGGAAAGACTAATTCTATGTTACTTCTCCACTCTTGCTTTATAAAACATTCCAGGTTAGGCCAGAAAAGCGATGATAATGAGGTACTGGACCCTCAATGTGTGTTTGCATTCTGTTCCTCTCGCAGTTTACATTTTCATTTGGTGAGAGAACTTACGGGTGAATTTGCCAGGCTTCATTCAGGTATGGTTTTACTCTTGCATGCCAAAACATTTTAGGTGCCAATTGCAAGAGACCCATGTTTACACAAAGATTACTTTTGATGCTTGATTAATTAACGTGATTTTAACAAAGGGCCTCAGCTTGGGGCTGAGTTCTTGACTCACTAGTGAAATTATTACTGACCCATCTTTTTCATAGGCCATGTTTAGTTGTTTATTATCCTTAGTCTTTTTTTGTCTTAATATGGCTCTATTTAATTCATGTGCATGCAGGTCTTGCACCCTTGAAAATAATAACTTTATGTGAAACAAAAACAAATATCCACCACAAACTTGAAAGCAAATCTTCCATTCTGTTTAAATAAATGCAAAATGGTGGGTGTCTTTAATGGATGGATGTCCTGTAATGCTATTTTGTTTTAGTATTCTTTCACCTTGCCAATGATTAACTCTATGCCTCACATAAACATTTTTGCAACGCCTTTATTACTATTTATGGGTTGCCTCTAGCATTCTATCAGCACATTGTATATTGTCTTGAGGGTCAGAAGAAAGCTGTATATATTATGTCAATTCAAAGAAGTTTTAAAACACTTGAAAAGTCTTGAGAAATGAAATAAGGTTGAAACGTCTGCACGTCTATCTGTATTTGCATCTTTAAAAAAACTGAAAAAAAAAATTACGGGAGAACTTGCCTCTTTGAAAAACTGTGGTTATTAAAAAAAAAAAAAAAAAAAACTAAGAAAGAAATCTTTCATTGTTTCCACAAGTGAATCAGTCTTGTGAAAGGAATTTGTTGTTGATGTCACCTTCCAGATTGTAAGTTGTACAGTGTGAAATAAACAAGTGCGTGCAATGTGTAAATAACAGCATGTTGATTACTAGTTTTGCTATATGAAAAAAAAATAATAAAAGCCACTATTTTATTAAAGATCGCTTTTTAAAAATGCCTTATTGGAGCACGTTTGATTAGTCATCCAGAATAATGTGCCATTAAAGCTTTTCAAGTGCACTTTTTCATTTTACATTTGACAAAAATGGACTTTGTCTAACAGATTGTACAGTTTAGAACTGTTCTTGTTCACTTGCCTGTCAAATTGACATCATATAAAGGTTGGAATTGTCGCCTAAAACCTGGTATTATGCATTTATCAGTTGATGGACATGAACAAAATCTGTGCCCCCCCCACTCCCCTCCCCCCAAAAAACTAGTAACTACAGAAATGTAAAAGTCAAAAAGAAATATATGAAATATGAACAAGGCAAGTGTTCTATTTAAAGGGCTCATTTAAAAGATAAAGCTAAGTGAAGCTTGGGTGATTCTTGGAATTTGCAGGTGCGCAGATACATGCAAAAACACATAGCAAGCCCCATATGACTCTATAAATCACATATCATTAAAAAATAAAGCTCCATTTTCTCCAGCCAATTGACTATGATGACATTCAATGAAACGAGGAGACATGAAGGAGTATATATGAAAGAGTCATTCACAATAGTAGAGAGAGACTGGAATGTAAAAAGGCTATTGATGTGACAGGAATAACTATGGAGACACAATGAAACCAAGGAGGGGGAGTGTGTGTGTGTGTGTGTGTGTGTGTGTGTGTGTGTGTGTGTGTGTGTGTGTGTGTGTGTGTGTGTGAGTGTGTGAGAGAGAGAGAGAGAGAGAGAGGGAGAGAGAGAGAGAGAGAGAGAGAGAATAAAAGAGAGGGGTAAAGAGGGAGAGAGAGAGAGAGAGAGCGAGCTGCAGTGATTAATGAGTCACATGATTGACGGGTGAGTCATCTACTGCCATGCACCACTGCAGAACCTCAAGCATTAAGATTTATTCCCATACACTGGACACAAACACCTGCACATGCACTCACTCTTGCTAGATTAAATAGCCATCAGTTTAAGGTAGGACCTCAAGCATTAGTGCTTGGTAACACATTTACCCACACATGCACATGAACACATCCCATGCATTCACAGACATGCCTGAATGTGGCACAGAAGCCAATTCCAGTGGGAACCATTGCTCGCTAATTAAATGCAGATGAATTACCACAAAATAATCATTCTGACCTCCGAATGAATGCCGTTTGTGCAAATGGGACATCCATTGTCATAATGAAGTGTGTATAATATTCATGAACGCGACTGTGCAACCACCCACTGGTCAAAACTCTCTACGTTTGATGGACACTCTGTTCAATGTTTATGTCATGATTCACAATCAGTGTTAATTATGGGAGGGGGGCAGCAAAAAAGAGACCAATACTCTAGGGTCTCTTAAACTTGATTTTCAAGTAGAGTTGATTAAAACCTCAGTTTTCAAGATTATAAACTGATTACAAAGCTAATGTCCCACTCCAAAACTGATTTGTTGCCAGTTGCCATGAGTGGTAGTCCAGCAATAAATTAAACAATTGACGTACTGTTAACGTAAAAAAAAAAAACATGGAATATGAGACCAGTGAGGCAATCAGCTTCAAAAACACAGTACTTCAGCACATGCTGTGTTCTTCTATGGGAAATTGATCAGTGAACTAAGGAGATTGTGCTTTATTTCCAGCCATGGTAAAAGGATGCCGGGGTGTCATAAGCACTTATACCCACTTTGCGCATCCACTTAACATCTCCACTGCAGCATGGAGCAAAAAAAAAAAAAAAAAAAGAGAGAGACTTTTACTGTACGTATTGACTGTACCAGTGACAGAACTCTTCTCCCATGCTGTCCAGTGTGTCAGCTGTACCAACTGCTTTTAACATAAACAGTGACTCCGCCCTTGTCACATTCGCTGTGTTCAGTCAGTAAGGACGCGCGCACACACACACACACACACACACTCAAACACGAAGGTCTTGTACAAAACCAAGCCCTCGAAATCGTAGTCTAAGGCAATGACGGCAGAAGCACAGATACTTCAGATATTAAAAAAAAAAAAAAAACCGGACGGATAATTACACTGAGTCATACGCAGTGCTGGAAGCAGCTCTGATGATGCACTCCTCAAAGCCGACCAACCAGTGCACGACAGAGGTTCAAAAAAAAAAAATGGCCAAAACACTCTCCACTTAAACTTTCCCAGTGACTAAAGCACATCTCGCGCACTCCCTATATTCCCCTGATTAGTAATAATTGAGCCAATTTGTTTAGAGCTCCCTGAGATCACCCTGCTATTCACTTGATCCTCTTTTATATTCCAAACCTGCATGATGATAATTGCAGTATAATGATCATCCCCCCCCCCTGCCTGTGCAGGAGATGCTGCTGCTTCTGCTTCTCCTCAGATTGTCTTCATGAGCTGTCTTACAGAGGTAAACAGGTTGTTTTGCAAATTCAGATCAGGACATCCTGTTTGCTCGGAATAACACTGACTTTTTTTTTTTTTTTTTTTTTTTCCCGACGTGTTTGTGCCATCAGGCACTGATGTCTAGCAACACGTACAGTCGTTTGTACGTCGTATCCAGATACACCTACCTACATGGAGCAGTACCCAGTGCTTTGTGATTACACTTGTTAGATCCTGAGGGAAAAAAAAAAAAAGAAAAAAAAAAAACTTGTAGAGAATGGCACCACACTGCTGGAGGCCAGTCATGTTTCAGTAATGCTGTAATTATGCCAAGACATGGAACATTTAACTATAGCTGCAGTAAGTGTCAAGGCTAGATTGTTATATGATTAATTTGCCTGCTAAAAGCTCGTTTCTAATTGGGAGAAGTAAAAAGTGTTGTGAAGGATGCGCACACACGTTTTGTTTTTTTACTTGCGTGTGCATACACAGCCAAATCATTATCATCCCTGTTAGAAACACCTGCAAAAATGTTAATAGAGAAAACAGTCGAGCGAAGCAACAGCATCACCACTTAATCCTACGTTCCGAACGGGTGCTGTTTGTGCCAGAGGCAAGGATGTAAAAAAAAAAAAAAAAAAAAATAGCGAAGAGGAAAAGGTGAAGAGGGTGAGAAATTGATGAAGTGAGAGAGAGAGAACGGGGAGGCAGTAAAAGAGAGAATGGGGGTGAAGCTTAGAGTGACTCACCCTGTGTAAGTGCGCATCGAACAACTCCACAAAGTGGTGGACCACCTCCACATTAATGAGCTCACTGCACAGTCATAAGCACTTACGTTCACTCTCGGCCTCCACTGCACCATTTCCACGATAGAAAAATGCACACACACACACACACACACTTAAAAAAAAAAAAACAATACAGTACAGTGACAGAAACATACAGCACATTTGGGACATTATGCAACATGCACACACTTTCATAATCAATATATATGCTGGTGACAAAACTGTCTGCAAATAAAAGTCATACAGTATTTGTAAAAACTAAAAAAAAAGTGCATAGTTTATTCTGATCTTACAGTATGTTAACCTGTTTATCAAACTGAAGTTGTGGTTAGTATTAACAATACAGTATTACCCTTGGTGCTGAAAAGGTGTGCCAGTCACTGGGCGACACTCAAGCTGGCCTTCGTTTACTCTTTACAGCAAATCTGCTTGTGAGCCATTCGGACTCATCCATTATTAAACTGTCAGGGTTTCCGTTTCACTGAGAAAAACAAGCGGCGCTGTGCTGCCACAGGAGCAGTGTTTGGTGACTGGGTAGGTGGCATGCCTGAGGTGAGTAGCCAGGTGTTAACGACAGGTGTAAGGGCATGTGGGGTTTATTTTAAGAACAGCTTTTTTTTTCTTGTTTAAAAAAAATGTTTTGATTCACAGTTTGTTTTATTGACAACATATAGGCAGAAATTGCTGTTAACATGAAATGGATTTTGTGATGCCAATATCTGAATAACTCATTAATCTAAAACCTTACATCTGTTTAATACACACAGACAGACAGTTCGGCCTTCTGTGAAGCATTCCGAGAGAAGCAGATCGAACAGGATGAACAGAATCAGGTGAGAGACACACATCTCTTTTGAGCGAAATGTCGTTCTAGCAGAATGTGTGATAGGATGATCGTTCCAGGACTGTAATCGTATAAGCTGGTACTGCATTACTTTATATCTCATTTTCTCTTTCACTTATCTGTCCACAGAGATCCAGTGAAGGTAAGAGCTTAAAACAAGCTGAACTTCAGAAACTGAGACTTGAGTCTGAGCCTCAAGAACATTTTGAAATGTCTCAGGAAAAGCTTTTGACTGAAGAAGAGATTCAGAAACAGTCAGAGCCAAAGAAACAGCCGACAGCTACAGAGAGTATGTATATTATTATTATTATTATTATTATTATTATTATTATTAGTATGTTAGTAGTAGTAGTAGTAGTAGTAGTAGAAGAAGACACTATGCTTTCTTGTTATGTTTTCTGCATTTAACTGAAATTAAATAATACCTAATCTTCTTAAAGATCAGCCTAATATAAAAGCTGCTTTACTAAAACACTGGTTGTGTTTTTTCTTAAAATCATTCAGGCCTGGAACTCTGCTATTACTGCATAAAATCTCACTCTATGGCAGAGCACAATACACGACAGGTACACTAGTTTATCAGTGTTGATGTCTTGTGCAGTTCATTAGAGAGAAAACTGATCTGTCCTTCTATCTTTTCTGTCGAATCATTCAGGCTTGGGTTTCACATCCTTACCCTGACTTTTGTCTCTTGTTTCAACTGTTTCAGTAAGCTGTAAATTATGTATCTGAGACAATTGTATAGGCGACTTGGTTTTTCCTGCTGCACATGCCCTCTAGATGGTGCTGCCTTTTCAATATTCGATTGCAGATGGAGTTGGAGAGCAAGGATTTAATGCCTCCCTACGGTGGAGATCGTTTGAGCTATCAGCAAGACCCCAGGCCTCATTTTGGAGTGGCACGCTCCTCACGCTCCACATCTTTCCCCCTGTGGGACAGTGAGGAACACAGAGAGATGAAGAGGGAGGCTGATGAGGCTGATATGAATTCTATCAGTAACTGTCCACGCTGCCATCTGGGACTTCATCTTGATACACTACGCTGGCATGTGGTAAAAAAAAAAAAAAACACTTTAAAAAAAAGGTCCAAAGAAAAGACAGATTAGTAAGAAATAGGGAATAATAGATGGGAAACTGAAATAAGAATGTAATAAACCATTACCTATGTACATCTATGTTTGCTTTAATTACTGTATTTCAATGTTGTAATCTTGTGACAAGTATCTGAGTTCTGAGTTTTATTTTCTTTCTCTTCACAGGAAAAATGCGTGTTATTTGAAGGCTCCAGAAATGACATATAAAATAAAATGTCAAATAGTGAGAAAGGTCAGCTTTATTTTTTATTATACTAGATCAAAAACAAAACAAGCTTATCACATGCAGACTGGCATTCCATTCGGACTGTACTCCTGCATCTCACCCAGGAGAGCCTTCAGATGCTTTATTGACCCCCTTGGTAAAGATGAGTAAAAAAAAAAAAAAAAAAAAAAAGGTTATGAATGAAATGTATCTGTTGACAATTAGTTTAATCTCACACTGGAATTATTAGAGATATATAACTTTTAATTGATGTTATGTACAGTATCGGTCAAAAGTTTGGATAGACCTTCTAATTCCATGGTCTTCCCTGATTTTTCTTTCTTTATACAACATTGCTGAAGGCATCCAAAATATGCAACAATCTTGTTTGAACAGTTGGAATTGGATTTGTCTGCTACCTATGCTCTGGAAAGCTTTCACAACAGTTCTGATCTGAGGTACTGGTTGTTAATTGTTAATTTCTGAGGCTGGTAACACTAAATGAACTTTTCCTCTGCAGCAGAGGTAAGTTTCGGTCTTGTTTCCCTTAAATCGTCTTCATGAGAGCCAGTGCTTGATGGATTTTGCAAATGCACTTGACAAATCTGTTCTATTTCAGAACAGCTGACCATCATGTCTTAAAATAACCAATGACTGTTGTTGTTGTCGTGGCCACATGTGTTATTTCGTAGTTTTGAAATCTCCAGTATTGTTCTAGAATGTAAAAAAGGAACTCCAAACTTGTGACTGGTAATGTATTTTCATTATAGCAATGTAACCTGTGCTAGTAGACTTTTTTTTTTATAGTCCACTGTAAACTGCTAGCATAAACTATTGCCAGCATGTTACTGTAACTAGTCTGTAACTTTGTCACCTATATTTACACAACTGCTCAAAAGTTTGGGATCACTTTGTAACTCCATGGTGGTTCCTGATTTTTATTTCCTTCTACATTGTAAAGCAATGCTAAAGGCGTCCAAAATATGTAATAATCTCCTTTGAACATTTAATGTTGAGATCAACTGCTACTCATTATCTGTAAAGCCTTCATAACGGCTCTAATCTAAGTTGCTGTATGTTATTTGGTGACTTTGAGACTAACTTTAAATTAACTTCTCTGCAGCAGAGATACGTTTCGGTCTTGCTTTCCTGGGATGGACAATACTGTTCCTGCAAGGAATATTCCAGAAAGGCTGACCTCCTAGTCTTATAAAAAACAACTGACTGTTGTTACATAATTACCTAATTCCATATGTGTTATTTCATAGTTTTGAAATCCCCAGTATTATTGAGGAATGTAAAAAAAAAAAATCACTAAATAAAAGCTAAGAAATTTTTTCAGAAGAGTTAAATTATTGAGCTGCATCACGCAAAGAAAACAACAAAGGACATTTGTTGAACTGGCTTAAGAAACGTCTATCATGTTATTAAAACCAGGAGGAATATTTGCTACTGACAACTTCACGGAAGAAGTGTGGTCAGAAAAAAGAAGAAGAAGAAGAAGACTCAGTAATGTGTAACACGACCAAACGCGGGAAGGGCAAATCTGTAGACAACAAGGCAGATTTATAGCCAGGCAGAGCGGCGGACGGCCATGGTTGCTAGGCAACCCCGCCATGTTGCCAATCAGAGGAGACGCGCTACACCTGTCCGGCAGGTTATTTAAACCTCCATTTAAACCAGGACACTATTTTAGAACATTAGATAGTACCAGGTATTAGAGCGGGGCTCTGGTATAGCGAAAAGAAAAGGGAAAACACGCAGTGCACCTCTCTTCATAATAACACAAACCCATTTTGAACAGAATAAAGTTAATAAGAGCTGTGTATAAGCACCCTTACCTTGCTCTGCGTGGTGCTCACGCGAGCTAATCCTCCTTGGCCAAAAACAAACACCCCACGTCTCAACGCTCCCCTCTAAGTCCTGCATATTGGCTCCCACACTTAACATATTTGGTACCCCCTCATAACGTAATGACCTTGATCATAGATCACTTAAACACTGGGGGAAGTTGCATAATAAAAATCAACAATAAAAATCAGTTACATTTAATCAAGCACACAGACAAACACAGACCAATTGTTAGTGAGACTAATTGGTAAAAATAATTAATTTGCTAGGTAACAAAGACTGAACTGTGAAGCATTAGAAAAAGTTGTGATCTACTGCAATACTCAATGTAAAATTGCTTACTGTTGAGACTATATAAAAAAATTCTATATGTGAATGTGTGAATGAATAAGTGAAATAAGGTGTGTGGATGTCTATGTGCATGGTGCCCTATGATAGACTGGCGCCCAAAGTGAGGGAAATTGTTCTGCCATGCACTTAGTGTTCCTATGATTGACTTCCTTGTGATCCTCCACAGCCATGATCAGGTTAAAGATGAACGTAGGAATGAATAAATGGCTCTCAACACAATATATCTAGAATTACTCTCAGAAGTTTACTTTCATTAATCATGAACATGAATATCATGGAAATACTGGGCTTACTGAGACTAAAAGATTTCTTTAAATTGGTCTTTTGCTGGGGAATAATGATTGTACATGTACAGTACATCTTTAATAGAAGAAAACCCCAAGAATTTGCAGCACAATTTTAATTTATTTGAGGTTTTCTGCTTCTTTTGGTTTGTTTTAATAAAAAATACATATTTTTAAATAATTATAAGTATAAAAATTTATATGTTTTCCTCTCATATGTTTTATATGAGGAGAACAACAAATGCAATACAAAAAAAAAAAAAGTACATAATGTGAGGAGTCAGACCAATTACTTTTCCTCCATGATTCAGCCAGTGCTTTCTGAGAGGAGGGTTTGGTCTGACTCATCAGCCTGAAATTCTCTTCCAAATTTCTTACATTTAAAGATATACAGTATATGTGCACATTGGACTGGTCACATTTTTTCAAGAAATAAGCACCTTGTTTTTATTTGTGTGGAGTGCTGATTTCTTGTAGCACATTCTGCTCAAAAACCTCAGTAGACTGCTCTTTTTTTCCCCTCCACCTCCTCCCCCCAAGTGACATTTTACTTTATAAAACCAGATCTATGGTACATTTCCTTCTCCTGAAGTAGACATTCCCAGCACTTCACCGTCCCTGAGCTCTATATAAGCATATGATAAAAAATGTCAACTATTATTCGATTAGATGTTCCTTTATATCCAATGAAAATGGTCTTGGAAAATGTTTTTAGCTTTTTATAATTTAGCTTTGATGACAGAGCGCAATGTGGCGGCCAATGCATGTGTTAAAATTAACCTCGAGCTCCCAGAACCACTCTTTTACAGTTTGAGTCTTGGAATACGCCCAAGCTATTTGTTATTTGGTATTTTGGTCCTTTCTTGTTCCATCCGGCATCCCATCACCCTGGAGATATGTAAATTCTTTTTATGTGGCTGTTACTTAAGGGGTCAGGTCCAGCTTGACACCCGATTGTCATTCACACACTACGGTCAATTTAGGATGCCCGTTAGCCTAACCTGAATGTTATTTGACTGTGGGAGGAAACCGGAGAACCCAGAGGAAACCCACCAAGTGCAGGGAGAACCTTCATGCACACAGGCCCAAGGTGGGAATCAAACTGTCAACCCTGGAGGTGCAAGACAATGCTAACCACTAAGCCGCCACCAATGCTATCAGGGAATAAAAAATCCTGGTCATTGTGTACATTCAGGTTATGAGCTGACCTTATTTTATCGCCACATCATATGGCTCAGCTAAGACCTGACCAACTGAAGTAATCCCAGATCATCACACTGCCTCTTGAGGCTTGTACAGTAGGCACTGTGCATGAAGGGTGAATCACTTCACACTGTCCTTCTTACCCTGATCACTCTGGAAGACCGCATGACCTTCTTCCATTGCTCAAAAGTCCATTATTTATGCTCCTTAACAAAGTAATCTATTTTTGTGATTAGCCTGACTAACAAGTGGTTTTCTGATGGTGACACAAATAGTCAGAATCTTGTGCATTCTTGTTACACTATTTGTGTAGAAAAGCTCCTAATGCTCCTTTACTCAATTCCAATAGCTTCAGTAATTAGTGTTGCTTTCTTTGCTTAAATTGCTTGATGCAGGCCAGTAATCTGACTCTTCTGAAACACAGCACCATCTTTATCACAGCTACAGAATACATCCTCAGACACGATGGTTTAGGAAAAAAGAAAAAAAGAGTTATTCACTGCATCAGTTAGGGTTAAACTGATTGTTGCCAGCTGAAAACTATTAATCACTGCAGTAATTATCCAATCAGAGGCCTTGTAAAATGCTTTAAATGTTACACTCTAATAATTCATTCAACAATCTGGACTCATCAAAGCACACGACCTTTTCACCATTGCTCCAAATTCCAATCTTTCTTCTTCCTAACAAATTGAAGCTTTTTTTTTTTCAATTAGTCTCACCAACAAGTCATTTCTTATGGCCTTAAAGCTGTTTGGTTCCAATTCTTTGAGTTGTCAAATTGTGTATGGAAATTCTCTTTGTTTATTCATTAAGACAGATATTAATTTTGTAATTTTTTTAATGCCGCTTCACCACATACTCTGTTCTCCAATAACGGATTTTCTTCTGACCCCATTTCTTACACAAAGTTTATCATTATCCTCACTCTCACTCACTCACAGTCTATAATGTTTTATCCTGTATACAGAGTCATGGGGGGGCCTGGAGACTATCCCAGGAGATATAGGATGTCATGAGGAGGAATACATCCTGGATGGGGTGCCGATCTATTGCAGGGCACAAACATATACATGCTCAATCAAACACTATGAACCATCTGTGTGAACCCCAATGAATTTGGTGGATGACAGACACTTATCTGGGGAAACCGGAGAACCCGGAGGAAACCCACCAAGCACAGGGAGAACATGCAAATTCCATGCAAACAGATCTGAGGCAAGAATCGATCCAACCCAGGAGGTGCAAACCAAATTCCAAGAATTTCCCATGACCCAAATGAACAAAACCACACATAGATGTATAAGAACTTTTTTTGACAATTCTAACTTCCTCCATTCAAGCCATATATTATTAATTAATGGCCATTACACCAGCAGTCATTTCTGTAGGTGATGTTATGTTGCTGAGGACCCCACAGGCACATACTCACACACCCAGTAATACACTATGGGAAACATTATGTCATAATACAATAAAATAATATAGAAACACCATGTCCTTAGACTGTGTTGAAACTGTCCCCAGAAGAAACCCACAAAGCATGGTAGAACATGCTAACTCCATGCACAAAGAGGTGAGATTCAAATCACCAATCCTGGAGAGTTAACCACTAAGCCACCACACTGCCCGTCAACTTACGTACATCGCAAATTTGAAATGTGATGAAAGAAGAACTATGACATCAATATCTGTGTGCTGTTCTGAAACCCCTCTAGACGAAGTGACATGAACAGCAAAAAGTACAGTACAGTGCATAAGAGCCAAGCTAACTATGAACAATGGGAAAAATAGGTCATTGCTGCATCCCAACTCCATGTACCCCAGAGTAAACAGGCATGTTTCCGTCATGGTAAAGTTCAGATTACTTTTATTTCTCCCATGGTCTGACAAACGTGCCCACAAGAACTTTAAGTAGTAATGTGTATTACATTTAATATGTGTAAAGTGTGAAGTCTTGCTTCATGTCATTTGGAGTGTAGATAACTTGTTAGCAGCTTTCAAATTGAAACAGAATAGCAACAAACATAATTCTCATGTTTCTTAATGGATGATTCTGACCTTTTATGAATAACATAACAGCACAATTAATCTACAGAACAAGGCTATTTGACATGTCTAAAAATTAGCTGTGCAGTATGCATGTTAACTAAAAACTTATCCAGCCAAAGTTATTATACACTACACATACAGCGCAATGGAAAAGTATTTGCAAATGTGTCACATTTACATAATTCAGACCACCAAACAAATTTTTAATATTACACAAAGTTACACAGAGTAAACAGAAAATGCAGTTTAAAGTATGCTTTCATTTGTTAAGGGAAAAAAGCTGTTCAAACCTCACCTAATAATCGGTTGTGCCACCAGCAACAACTACAATCAAGTGATAACTGGCAATGAGTCTTTCACATTGATGTGGAGATATTTTGGCTCTCTGTTCTTTTCAGAATTGTTTTAATTTAGCCACATAGGATGGTTTAACCTGCCACAACATCTCAATCAGATTTAAGTCTGGACTTTGACTAGGCCACTCTAAACTTTAGTTTTTTTTGAGCCATTCAGAGGTGGACTTGCTGGTGTGTTTCGAATAATTGTGAGGTTGCATAATCCAAGTGCACTTGAGCTTGAGGTAACAAACTGATGGCTGGACATTCTCCTTTAGGATTTTCTGGTAGAGCACAGAATTCATGGTTCCAACAGTTATGTCAAGCCGTCCAGGTCCTGAAGCTGCAAAGATGCCCCAGATCATTACACTACCACCACCATGTCTGACTGTCAGTATAATGTTCTTTTTATGAAATGCAGTGTTAGTTTTACACCAGATGTATCAGGATGCATACAAAGTTGAAAGTTGACTTATCAGTTCACAGAATATTTGCCCAAAAGTCTTCGGGCCAATCATAATGTTTTTTGGTAAATATGAGATGAGTCTTTGTGTTCCTTTTGGTCAGCAGTGGCTTTCGCCTTGGAACTCTCCCATGGATGCCATTTTTGTCCAATATCTTTTTTACTGTTGAGTCATGAACACTGACCTTAACTGAAGCAAGTGAGGCCTGCGGTATTTGTAAAAAGTATGCAAAAAAAAAAAATAATAATAATAATAATAAAAATAAAAATAAATCAGGAAAGGGCAAACAATTCTTCATTGCACTGCACTACTATAACTCATTATTTTCTCTTTTTTTATGCTATTTTGTCCTGCTTCTCCATCTGCATTTTATATTCTTGTGTGTTTATAGAAGAAGCCTCAGGCACTAGAACTGCTCATTATTATGTCTATTATTGATCTTACTACATTTTGTTCACGACTCTGACTGCACATTTTCCAGTATTTACATTTATTTATATATTGCATCTTTAATCTATTTCCCCATCTTTTCCTTTCACTTGTCATCTTCTGATTTACCTCTGCCTCACAACAAGCATTTCAAATTGTACAATATTCACTGACATTCACTCACTCACTCACTGTCTATACCACTTATTCTGTACACAGGGTCATGTCATAACCCAAGAGACTTATGGAATGAGACGGGGTACACCCTGAACAGAGTGCCAATCCATCGCAGGACACACATACTGTAAAACACACACTATGGGTAATTTGAGAACGCCAATTAGCCTAATCTGCATGTCTTTGGACTGTGAGAGGAAACTCCTGGGAGGAAACTTTATACTTATTATAAAGTACACATACTACTGCAACTAATTTGTTTGGCCATTTTGTCCTGTTGTTCTATCTGCATTTTATATACTCTTATGTATATACAGGAGGCCCCAGGCACTAGACCTGCACATTATTATGTCTATTTTTTTATTTTTTATTTTACTCCATTTGGATCACATACTCTGACTGAACATGTTCCAGTATTTATACTTTATTGATATATTGTATTTGTAAATAATCACTTTGCCTCTCCCCTGTTATCTTCTGATTTATTTTCCTGCACTGCACAACAAGTATTTCTGATTCTAACAGTCACTGACATTTAGTGCACATGGCAAATAAACTTGAAGCTGGAAGCTTGGAAGCATTTGCACCCGCCTCATACAACATCTCATCTTAGGTTCCTGAAGCTGACCAATCACATTTATTTCTCAGCAACATGCCAGCTATCTGAAGATACGCATCTGACGTCACTGAATAATACCGCTCATTAATATTAAGCAGGCTGAATATTTGCATAGAATAATCAAACCACACGTATAGGCCAATGAGAGGGCGAGTCGCGTGACACGTGATTTTAATATTCATGAGCCACCCCGCGGTGTGGGGCGCCCGTGATTGTGCTGGCTTTGTCTCATTGGACAGGGCGCAGGTTGTGTTCGGTAAAAGCGCAGGGCTTCGTTTGTTTTTATTTGCACTTAGCAAGATGTCGTCTCTGTACAAGCCATTCAGTGTTGCCGATGGACCGTGTAAAGATACGATTTGGAGACGGGGATGCGGCTCTCAGGAGCATCCCGCAGCGCTGAGCTCCGCGTTCAGCCAGGCTCACCGTGTGTGTGAAGGGAAGCGGCGTTTCGCTGCAGCTGCAGCGGCCGGGAGGAAAATCACTCACCCGGGAAAAGCTATCCTTGCAGGTAAACATTTGAGCGTTGTCTTGGTCATTAGCCAGGATGCAGCTATTTCAGTTTTTTCTTTTTTAATAACGACATCCGGGACGCAGAACTGGGTCAGATATCCCTGTTTACATTCAACCTGGATTATTCTATTATGTTTTATTCACTATAAGACATACTATAACTCTACATTCACTTGCTAAAAGGCTACCTAATGACCCAG
This sequence comes from Clarias macrocephalus, assembly GCA_011419295.1. Taxonomy (NCBI): domain Eukaryota; kingdom Metazoa; phylum Chordata; class Actinopteri; order Siluriformes; family Clariidae; genus Clarias; species Clarias macrocephalus. The sequence continues at coordinate 135,962 of JAAGKR010000074.1, forward strand.
CTGATGTTATCTCTCAGTGACCTGCACTGCACTGCACCGCTTTAGCTAGCGAGGTGGCTAATATTAGCTCTCTGTTGTCATCCCCAGGGTTATGTCAACATGCTGAGTGATAGCATGGCGCACATCACATCACATCACATCACTGCTGTACAACCAACTGAGGAACACAATAAACATGTAATTTATGTGTTTACTTGGAATTGAACACTTGGACAAACTGGAAATGGAATTAATTTGGAATGTCATATTTTTTCCAGAATAAACCATAACGCTAAAAAGGGGGATTAAGTAGTTTGCTAAATTATTTACAAAAAAAAAAAAATTATGTTAAATCTTATAGATGTAATCTAAAAATAATCTAATATCCAGGACGAAGTTGTGGAAAAATCAGTTAGGATTTGATAATACAAAAAGCAAACTTTCACAATCCTGCAGAGAATCTTTTATTTTCACTGAGTAAAAAAAAAAAAAGGTCAACAATTTTTTTTTTCTTCGAGTTAAGGTCCGAATTTCAGGTTTGTGTTCGGCTTCAGATCTTGCAGTCATTGTAAGTCTATAACTAACAAGCAATTTCCACATCATTTCAATAATATTTGTCAATTTTCAGGAACTATGTTAAACATGTGGACAGTTTAAGGGACAAGTTTAATGGCCGTGAGATATTTCCTTGTATTTGTATGGAATCCAAACAACAACCTTTTAATCAGTAAATTTTCATTTGCATGTTCTGCTGTAAAAGAACGTGAAAGGACTCTGGTTGCCCTGTCATGCTGGGCTCTTAGTTCAGATATTTTACACGCCCTTACTTTGGACTGTTGTGGATATGTTTTGTGTGCTGTACAGGGTTGCGGGGGGCCTGGAGCCAGGGCACAAGGCAGGGTACAGCCTGGACAGGGTGCCAATCAATCGCAAGTCAATTTTGAAATGTCAGTTAACCTAGTCTGTGTGTTTTTGGTCTTTAAATACCGGATACCAGAGTAAAACGCAAAGCTATCCCGCCAAGAACGGTGAGACCATGCAAACTCCCTGCAATTCGACCTGAGGCAAGAATCGAACACTTGACTTGTAGGTACGAGGCTACAGTGCTAACCACTATGCCACTTTATTTAATTTCGGGAGGGAGGACACAACTGTGACGCTGCCTAGTGGTCCACCAAAAGTTTTATTTAGGTTAGCATCCAAAAACATAACTCCCCATTGAAACTATTTCTCAGTCTCTATTTAGTACATTATACATGGATTACATGGAAGACAGATTTTCTATTTTACAGAGAAAATGGAAAGCCAAGCCTCCTAACAACTGCTCCTGCGGTTCCATTATAAGTGATGAGTAGCTACATTTTCCAGTTTATTGTTTGTTCAATATGGGAGATTGACAGAAAATTCCTTTAATGTTTTCATGTGCGTGTACTTATAGGAGGCATTGCAGGAGGTATTGAGATCTGCATCACCTTCCCTACAGAGTATGTGAAGACTCAGCTGCAGCTGGATGAGCGGGCAAATCCACCCCGGTATCGGGGGATAGGTGAGGACGAAAAATGTCTATCCTTCTGCTTTTCATTAAACCTCAGTTAGGAGTCGACTGAACCAAATCCACACTCGGTGAGAATTTTGGAACTAAAATCAGCACTGCAATAATTGACTAGGGGTATTAATGGCTGTACCAATTTAGTGATTCAAATCTTAAAATTGAGGATTGTAAATGTGTGCTTAGGGGACTGTGTGAAGCTGACTGTTCAGGATCATGGTTTTAGAGGGCTGTACAGAGGCCTGAGCTCGCTTCTCTATGGCTCCATCCCCAAGTCTGCGATTCGGTACGAGAAGCAATGTGAAATGCCTCATATATCCGCTTACATTGGCATTTCTTTTAAGCTGTTCCCATTTGTTTATTTTGATGACAGGTTTGGCACATTTGAGGTCTTGAGCAACCCAATGAGAGATGCTAATGGTCGCCTTGATAACACTCGCAGCTTGCTGTGTGGCCTGGGAGCAGGCGTTACTGAAGCAGTGCTAGTGGTCTGTCCAATGGAAACGCTCAAGGTTGGTGGAATAAACAGTGTCTTTAAAATTTTAATGAAAATAATATCCATTGTTAAGCACACTGCAACCACACCTTATTTGGATTTATTTCATATTTTAATTTGAAAATATCTGCTTATTCTATAACTCCATTATGGGTAACCTTTTTTTGTTTAAGGAAATGAATGTTGGAATGAACTAAAATAAAATGAAAAGAAAGATCTTGCTCTAATTTAAGGGATGTGGTGCTGTCTCAGGTCAAGTTAATCCATGACCAGTGCTCTCTTCGTCCACGTTACAGAGGCTTCTTCCATGGCGTGCGGGAAATAGTTCGTGATCAGGGTAAATGTTGGACAAGGTCTTATTCTATTTCTAATCATTCAATTACTATTATTTTTTAAATACACGTTAGTGTGAGCAGACCTTCTAATGGGAAGGTACATGTACAGCGTGAAGAAAAAATAAGGTCACATTTGCTAAACATGAAAAAATAAAAAATAAAAAAGAAGAAAAACAATCTTGTATCAAATCTATCACCATTACCTAAAAGCTCTGAATTTAAATAAATCTGTTGGGTGTTTTCACAAACCTAGTATATTTGTTTTGGAAAACACTGCACCTTTAACTTGGTTAAAAGCTATTTCATTTAGATATGCTGGCAGAGTATACGGTATGTAATTATGGTTTTGAATTGAATACGAACAGACTGATCTGCTTTACTGGCAGGTGTTCGTGGTACATACCAAGGGCTGACTGCTACAATACTAAAACAGGGGAGCAATCAAGCTATACGGTTTTATGTCATGAACCTTCTGCGCAATTGGTATAAAGGTAGGGTATCGAACACAATTCTTGCAAAATGATTCAATGGAATATCAAATGACTTTGATGATCGGATTAAAGAAATAACAGGATGAGCTTTTTGCTGTCATGTGCAGGTGATGACCCTGCACGTGAAATGCATCCGGTAGTAACGGCTATATTTGGGGCGACTGCAGGTGCAGCAAGTGTCTTTGGAAACACACCACTAGATGTGGTGAAGACCAGGATGCAGGTACTGTAAAACCACCAATAATAGCTGAGCATTTTTTAAAAAAGTCAAAATTAGGTCTTTTTAGCCTCTTGTCTTGCTGCCAAGTAACCAGTAACTTTTCTGTTGCAGGGTCTGGAAGCCCATCGTTATAAGAATACACTAGACTGTGCATTCCAGATACTAAAGAACGAAGGCCCACAAGCGTATGAATTTTTAACCACTCACGTCTTAACTGGTCATGTGCTGATATTGAATTTTAATCCCATGATTTGTTATCCTGCAGCACTGTTGAATTCTCTAATTTCATCAGAAGTTATAAGTTGATTGATTTTCTAGAACGGCACCATTATTAGTACCAGCTGTAATGCAAATCCCAGGTTGAGATCAATGCATATTTTCTAATGTTATGGTTTCTATAGTGACCGCAAACAGTGATATGGTAAATGCACCACATAATCAAAACGAATATACTCCTTCGTAGTGGTGTTTTTCTGTTGATGGTTGGATAACATGTCAAGTCTATAGGCAGTGTTCTTATTTGTCACTTCTGTTTCCTCATGAAGGCCTTACACCTATTTTTCAGTGCTCAAATGGGTATATATAGCTCATCTATGTTGCATGTAATTCAGTTTAATTTTTGAGAAAAAGCCAAATGTGTAAGGATTACTGAGATATTCATTTCAGAATATCTGCAGTGTATTGTCATCCTAGAGCCTGGTTAGCTGCAGCTTTAAAGTTTTCCCTGTCCACAATACTGATACTTATCTCATGGCACATGTATATTAATATAATCTAGCCATTCACCATGCCATCTTTTTAATCCAGCTTTCTCTGTGCTTCAGGTTCTACAAAGGAACCGTTCCTCGGCTTGGTCGGGTGTGTCTGGATGTCGCCTTCGTCTTTGTCTTGTATGAGGAGGTTGTAAAGCTTCTAAACAAAGTCTGGCCGACAGATTGAGGACCTTAACGGCTGGCTCCGTAAAGAACGATGACCAACGTGGACACAGATGGCCGTGTCACTCAAATGACAAGGCTGACTGGTACACTGTTTACCCCTGGTTGAGTGCACTGGGTTAGAAAGCTTTCATGGGAATTAAGTGGTGTTCTGATGCACAGTGTACTACTAATGTTTGTGTCTAGCACTTACACGCAAAGAGTAAGTTAGTAAGTTGCACTTTTTCACTCAATGTTAAATCAGGCATCTGTGTTCCCTCGTCATCTTTCTCATACTAATCCACTTGTGTGGCAAACCCCAGTGTAAATCAAAGCACACATTGCATTTGCGCTCAATTTATTGAACTTGTATAGATTTTAATATTTTCTAACAACTGCACTGAAATAATTGTAACAAAATAAAGGAAATGGTTTGGATGAACGATTTTGTTTTGTAGAACCAGTATATCATTTATCGTTATTGCTTAAGAAATTTGTGGGTAATTTTACCTTTTAGATTCCAGGATACAAATCAGATGCAGTGAAAATACAGGGTGTCATAAAAGTTTACCACATAAAATGCATGCATGTGTTTAAACACTGTTCAAGTAGACTTTAGAAACATTTGAATTCATTCTCTTGCCTGGATCAGGCTGCTGTTCTGTTAACAATAATTTCATCCTAAATAGAAGAGATGACTTCATGTACATTTACAAAGAAAATGCAGTAGCGGATATATGGTAAATAAATAACTTTTTTTTTTTTTAAGCAAAGAGTTAATTTCCCATATGGATGAGACTTTTAGGAGATTGTAGTATCAAACACTTGGTTCTTATGTGCTTGACCTATTAAAGCAGACAAGCTTCTACTAAAGCAGTTAGGAAAGCCTGTAAAGAGCAGCTGCTCAACTCCACTCATGACCCCTCACACTATAAAGAAGAAAGGAACTGGAGATTTTCTTAGCTTCTAGTAGCTTCTAATGGATCTAACCACTTGTCATGATGATCAAGTACTATACATTCTCCACCTAATCTATGTTGATAAATATTTTAACGCTTGAACTAGAAAGAGAAAAAAAAAAAAAATCACCTGCGTGACAGTGCAGGAGAATTTACTCCACTACCCTCCACTCTTGGTCTATAGAATATAGGACTCATTTCTATACTCTATAGCCCAAGCTTAAATGTCTTGTCAGCTCATCGTTGTAGAATGCTATGGATTTATTTAGGCATGAATTGGAGAACTTATTTTTCTCTAATAAAATGAACATGAGATTTGGTCGGTAGGTATTACTTCCCCTCTCTAATGGTGGCGCTACACTATAATAGTTGAAGTATTTATTATTTGTGGTTTCTTTGTTGTTCTGTGTAACTTGGCAAACACTCTGGCTTCCATGCACTTTTCTAACGATGGCAAGACCTTGTATATCTGCAAAATGTGATTGAAAGGATCAAGTGAATAATAGGACTCGGCCTGTCGGCTCACGTTTGAGTTAGAAATTATCTGAAAATATTGTTGAGACACAGGAATCACTCCAATAAAAGTGGCATGGCAAGAGGAATGTTCTTTTAAAATTCTTTATACTAGTTATTTAATAAGAAGGTCTCTGAATAGGACATATTCTCACTGGAAAACAGAAATTAGACCATACTGGTCACATACTGACAGTGTTGACAAATGTCCTACAACTAAGACACCATGCTTCTCAGTTCCTCTGGCATCAGACAAAATGGGCTGAAAACGATCTCTTCGTTGACTCAGAGTACGCACTGGGTGATTAATTTAAAGCTCATACTGACACGGCTGTCAGTCATCCTGAGGGGTGCGTCATTAAATGGGTGCACTGAGGCACCAGCCGAATTGGCTGGTAAATGTACAGTGGTGGGGGCAGGAACCTGTATCAGCTACCTCCTCCATCTATATGGGGGGAAAAAAAAAGACATACCAATGGTTGTCTCATGTCATGATGTATAGCCTAAGTGTAAATGGTAAATAAAGTAGGGCAAAACAGAGGTAATCACTCACATTCGAAGACATTTGTCTTTCCCACCACTGGCCACTCGCTGGCCATCAGGACTCCAATCTACAGCGAAAACCTGAATAAAAAAATCGACATCACACAGCAACTCTTAGCAAACATGGATAATAGTAACAGTACTTAGAATAATGTTTCATATGTACAGGAGGCTTTCTGAAAAGAAAACAAAAAGAATTACCTCGTCAGCATGCCCAGGCAGATCCACGGTCAGTTTTCCCGTCTTCACATCCCACACCTTCAGTGTGCTGTCACTGCTCCCGCTCACCAACAGACGGCTGTCTGCTGACCACGCCACCTGATACACAGCGGCCACGTGGCCCCGGAGTGACGTTAAATACCTGCAGGAAGGGAATAACACAGCATGGAGGTCTTATGCTGAAACTTTCCATTTACGTCATTTTAGTATACTGTATCTGTCCTGTTTGAGAGACGGTGTTGTCTTATGAAGCACCATTACACAAACTGTAGCAGTCAAATATATGACTACAAAGAGCTTAACTCGGGTAATGTAAGCGCTTGATAGCTAATGCAGCTCCTCTCTTTTATACTGTAGTTCTTTTGGATGCCACAAGGGGTCACCACCATCTGATTACCCTTTGTTTTGGCCAGGTTTTAGAACCTTATCACTTTTTATCCAAGCATGAGATTGGGACGATGTGCGTCCTTCAACTCCAATGGCAGGGTATTGAACCCTGGCCTCCTGCATAAAAGGTGCGAAACCCATCACGGAGCCACCCATGCCCTCATTTCTATACTCTATAGCCCAAGCTTAGTCTAACATTTTTAAGAAGCATGTTGAAAACAAAACACGTAGAAAGATTGATTTCTTCTGGTTGAATAAAAAGTGATGCTGAAATAAGGACCAATGAAACAATGTCACTTTGGCGCCATCTACTGTATTTTCCTGGAATACGTGTCAGTATGATTTCACACGCTACAGCCAGTTTGAATGAATATTACATTATATGGTATAATTTATTTATAGGTCTGTGTTAACCCAAAAATTAAGCAATGCCATATATATTTAAAAATTATTAAATACACTGAATAGTAAATAAAAATCTGTTTAGGACATTTAATGGAAACTGTTAAAATGGTTAAAATCACGATACTGATTTGTAAAGGCATCACGCAGTGAATTTTTTTTATCCACCTATCCGTTTCCTTGACATAATCCACAAAGAATAAACTATCAGATGAAATGACGTACTTTCCAGTCCTGCCATCCCAGATCTTGATAGACTTGTCGAAAGAAGCGCTTGCGAGCAGGCGCGTGTCAGGGGAAAAGAGCACTTCATTGACCAGAGCCTGGTGTCCAGTCATACGAGCCACAGGCTTCTTCTCCTCTGCTGGATTCCACAGGAACAGTGTGAAGTCATCAGACCCCGACACCAGCCTCTCTGGGGTATCACCCTGATCCAGAGACAACGATCAATAAAAAGCACAATATATGATATAGTCCAATATATGAACTGAAATCTCATTATCGGACATGTTGCACTTACTCTGACTTTGGTATATCGCTGCAGTGCTTTCTCTTTGATTTCCTCCACTGTAGGATGCAATCAAATGAGCATTAATCCAAAAGTACCTTGGGCTCCATGTGACTATTGCATTACAGTATTGACTATTTTATGATTAGGAACACGATAACCTCATAATACGGTATTATGAGAAAGCAGTAACAATTGGTTTAGTATCTATTATATTAAGATTTCATTTAACTTGCATTGTTCATCTTACATGAGCCGGTGAGGTCCTGTGGGTTGATGGTAGCAGTGGCCGGCTCAAAGGCACCTGTACGGAGGACGTAATCAGTGCTGAGGGCCAACGTGTTCACCCAGTGAGCATGACCCTGTAATGTCCGACACTGAACGCCCTAAAGCAGGGAGAAATCCGAACACATCTTTATTTTATTCAGATTAGCACTAATGCAGTTTCTATACGAATGTCTAGTGTCAAAGTAGACATTTCCTGTATTTCACATTTTATGGCCCCCCAAAAATTTAAATCATTTGTTCTTACATCTTTGGCCCTCCAGACTTTAACAGTCCTGTCCTGGGATGAAGTATACAAAAGGCCATCCCCGCCCCATTTAACACAGGTCACTGACTGTGTGTGGCCCGTCAGGATCTTATCGCAGCGTCCCAGCACCGTGTCCCATATCCGAACTGAGCCATCTTTAGACGAGCTGGCCAAGTACCGGCACTCAGGGTTCCTTCGGTAGTGACACAGTGGACACAGTTAGATGCCAGATATGATATAATACAAAGAAAAAAATTTGAGCAGAGGAGAAGGAAGAGAAAATTACGAATGCAATTACGATGTATTAGTCAGCTGTATATAGTATTAAATATATAAAATATACTCACATACCCTATATTTTTTGCATTTTTTACAATTGAAATAAATTGGACAATTGAAACTCTAATTAGGAGCTTGTAACAAACCACATATTTATGTTTTACAGTTAATAATAGCACTGAACCTTTAATATATAGAATTAACGCATTTACTTTTCAACTCTGCCAGGCTTTAATAAAGCACACTCATTTAGAGAAGCATTAGGAGCTGCGAGCGCGCAGTTAATAAGTTGCCCAAAGATTTCGCTTTCCTTATTTAATTATTCCTTACTATTCTGGGTCCTTTTGTTTGGTCTGCACTAGTGATTAAATTGTAATACAACCCAAGATAATGAACCTTAGCAATACACCTTGCTTTCGCATGCCAAATTGGGACAGTTCAAATGCATTCGCTTAATTCACATCACCCAAAGAAAGAAAGAAAAAAAAAACCCAACAACACCAAAAAAATCTTTGATAGGCTAATTATTTCAAGCCTAACCGATAACTATTTTAAGCCTGACTGATGTAGTGGAGCAGGGGTGGCTCAGGCAGTTGAGGATCTGGGTTGCTGGCCAGAGGGTCGAGGGGTTTGAGCCCTGCCACCATCAAGGTGCCACTGTTGGGCCCTTTGGCAAGGCCCTTAACCCCATGCCCATACAAAATCACTCCACTGCTTTTCCCAAAGCCTGCTTGAGAAAGGAGAAAAGCTGAGCAAAAAAAAACACTAATCGCTTCCACCGCATTATTAAAACCTGGAAGGAAAATTATGAATAAAGAATTCTGATCAGGAGATCACAGCTATGTTTAATAGCCAAAGTAAGAGCATTTCAACAAACATGAGAACTCCTGTGAAACTTGGCAACTGCCTTGAATGCTTTCCACTTGAAATAAAGAATAATCTCTCTCATTGTAAAAAGTTGAACTCAAAATTGTTTGGAAATGGTTTTATAACCATCTCCAGATTGATGTTCAGCAACAACTGCTTCTCCAAGACCATTACTTATATCTTCCCATCTTGGCAGAGTGTTAACACCCACCAGATCTGCCAAAACTTCGGCGTTTACAGGAGGTCTGCGCACCTGCTGATGATCAATTAATTCAAAGCTGTCTGAAACATACCCTCTTAAATCCTGTGGAATTGGTAAGGGGGTACATGATATTTCTTTTTGGCCTCATTTTTGTTCATGATGTTTAAACACAAACACAGAATTAAAGGAAGGGGTACTAACTTTTACACACCAGTATATAATTCAAATTGAAAAACAAAAAAATTTATTAAATTCAACAACAACAAACAGTTAAATATACTGTATAAGTGTAAGAAGTCTACAAATAGTAATGTGGCATTAATATCATTAAAAGAATGGACTATTTTACTTCTCCACTGATCGTAGAACTTACAGGTGCAGTGGCTCCCAACACAGCCACGTGATCCATTTAGTGTGTCCGGTCAGAGTCTTCCCTATCTGCTGCCCTGTTACTGGGTCCCACAGGAAAATCTGTCCAGATAAATACATACAGCTTTATGGACACTGTTCGTATTTTAAAGACATTGTTGCTGTGTTGCTAAGCAGAGTAAAGACTTACCTGACTGTTCTTACACCCTGATGCTAACTTCTTGCCATCTGGAGACCAGGCGATGGACAGAACCCAGTGTTTGTGTCCTTAAAAAACACATAAACTTTAAAATGTATACTGGTAATATTCTTAAATCAGCTGGATTGTAGCCAAGTCAAATATATACAGTATATCTTTGCTAACCTTTGGCAGTGTGATGAGGAGTCTCAGTGGTCAGATCCCAAAATCTCACGGTCGTATCTCCAGAACCACTAGCCAGGTATCTAAAGACAGAATAAACACAGCGGCAGGATTCTTTAGAGCTATGGAAAGACATTTTCGGTGATAAACCATAATACTGGCTATGATGAAGTGAATTCCCACTCCTATTTCCACACAACTCAAAACACAGGCAGTTGTCGAAGCACAGATTAAACGTTACATTTCTGTAGGAAGATTTCCTATGACCTTAAAGGTTGTTTCACTTACTTCCCTGTGGGACTGAAGGCCACCGATATGACAGCCTCAGTGTGGCCCTCCAGCGAACTGGTGCAGCGAGCCACGGCCCTCACGCGGAACACGGCCTGCGGCTGGTACACCACCGGCAGCACCTGCTCGGTTTCCACACCCAGAGTCTGCACGCAAGTCCCCAGGGACGACACCACCTCAGCATCGTGCACGAAGAACAGCAGTGGCAACGGCTCTTCCTGAAGAGATACAGAGTGACTGACTTAAGACACACCGCAGAGCACAGACTGATCACAACCCAAGTTCAAATAAAAGAAATGCGAAGAATAAATGTATCCAGTTTAAGCTTAGAGTTTATGTCACTGCGCAAAGAGTCTATGTTGTTTGCAGTTACCTTTTGTAACAGCGCGTTACAGACCAGCTGTAGCTTATCCGGGGTTATGTCGAGCGGAACATCGAACGGAGATCCGAGCGGCTCGCCAGCTTCATCCTGAAACTGGATTAACATGCGCTCCACGTCCGCGCTCATTTTAAAACCACGCTCTCACTTTTCCTGTCAACACAGGGGGAATGAATGAGATCGTATTAGTTGATGGGGCTAAATTCGGGCACAATTCTCAAACAAAATTAAAGACATGTTTTCAGGCGCAGTCTAGAAATTTGTAAAATCTTTCCATGCCTACAGAGTAAACTGCAAATGTCGAAATAAAATACTCTCACCTTACCCCCTATATTGACACTGATTCGTTAGAGCTACCTTTTAAGGGAGATCCCTGTTTCAGATTTGAGTTATTTCTGGACCAGAAAGATGTAAACAAAGAATGAAGAGAAGAAACTTGGTAAGAAAAGAAGAAAATTATGGAATCTTGTATGAAATGTAAATAATATGTACAAATCAAAATGATTAGATAGTCACTGACGAACACGCCGAGAGAGACGTTGGCAAGGAAAAACTCCCTGATATGGCAATAGGAAGAAACCTTGAGAGGAAGCCATCCTCATTTGGGTGATTACAGACAGCAGGGAAACTCCAGTCCTGAACTACTAAGTGACTGCTGTCACAAGTCACAACAGCCCTCAGCATCAGCCGAAGTCCAGGACCGTCTTCATGTTAAAGTGGAACCTTCCCCCAGTCATCACACGCTTCCCCAGCAGACAACACAGGCCATCCAAGCACCGACATCTCCAACCAGAAGCAGGGCACCAGGACAAGTCAGACAGGTCCAGAGGGCAGACGGCCCTTGTTTGAGAGCGGAAGAACATCACTGGAAGACGACGAAATATCAGGAAGATCTTCAACAAGCTCAATCCCGAAAAAGCTGAATCCATTCTGCAACCTGTGCACGATGATGATGATTGGAGAACAATCCACAATTGAGCATGCATTATGTTGCTGCCAAGTTCGTCCCCAGGTTGCTGATCCAGCGCTGTGCATCAAGAATTGGGCAGATCATTAATAGCGAAAGCGATGGGACAGGATCTGTGGCGCGCAAATCTTGAACCCTTTTGATACGCCGTCTTACTTCATATTAGTTTCTGAGGAATCTTACTCAAACCTAGTGAAGTTTAATGATTATTATAGGTGTCAAATTAAAAATGACACACCTACACCTATAAAATGAATGCAGACTTTGATTAAATAATACTTAAGCAAGCTCTTTTTTTAAATGTTATTTGTCAAGTAATAATTTAAGACTGGAAGAAAACAAAGAATGACCAGTCAACAGTCTTGGGGTCAATGTTATTTGCTAACAGTATGCTGTCTTTGCATCTTTGTGTATACCATACCTAACTTCTCTTTTTTTTGCATTCATTTTATTGTCATAGATTTATTGACGATGTTTACAAATGATCAATTCCTAGATTAATACTTGATAAGCGTGATATAATAAAAATAACAACAACAAATCTTGCTTGTTATTTGGTCTTGTTATATTTATTAACCTTAACATTTAATAACTCATTTAGATAGTAAACAAGCGAACATGGCTCACTAATGTACTTAAGAAGACAAAACGAAAACTGAAATAAAACAAATAATTACTTTATCGCGATGAATTTACCTTCCACACGTGTGCAGTATCTTCGGAGGGCACTGGAAAATGACGTATGCACCACGACTGCCTGCGTCATCAGAGTGCGACAGTTTTAAAGTGGTGTAACAGCTAGCTGTCTTGTACAGGCTGAGCTGAAACCAGGGGGTAAACGTTGAACAAAATTACACAACATGGGTGGCAAAAACAAACAGAGGACGAAAGGGAACGTTCGGGTAAGGCGGATTTAAGTTGTTAGGAGGTTTGTTTAGTTAAAATGGTAGAATAACTGTTGTAGTTGGCTAGTTAGCAGGCTGGTTAACGTGCCCTGATGTGTGAAGTGTTGACACAATCCGGAAGCGGTCTGTTATTTTCACTTACTTTTAATACAATGGTGTAGTATATACAATACTAAAAACACTAGATTTCACCCATATTTAAGTCTGGAGGTCGAAATATTAATAATTAATTCGTTAAAAACACGAATACACGGTTAGACCAAACACATAGCGTGTGACCTGGTTGCCTTTATAACCAATCAATCAGATTTTAATCAACAATGACGTCATTAAGCGAATTTGCAAAGGACCTCGTGAAACTTGTTCAAAAATAACCCACTTACAAAACTTTATCATCATACAAAACAAAATCATAAGTAATCAGAATTTATCTGTTTAATCACAGATGTTTATTAATAATGCTTTGCCATCAGTGACATCATACCGTATGTTGTTGTTAGTCTTTCGGCTGCTCCCATCGAGGGGTCGCCACAGCGGACCATCTGATCTGCACACATCTTGGCACCCCTTCTATTTTATCTGGGCTTGGGACCAGCACTGGCTGGGAAATGAACCCCGGGCTTCCGCGCGGCAGGCGAGAAACCTACCAATGTGCCACCAATGCCCATAGTGACATCATACCGTATGCATCTGTCATTTCTATAACATCTTATTTGCTTACTATTTCAGCCATCCAGCAGTGGCAGAGCTGCCGAACTCCTAGCTCGGGAAAACGGAGTGGTTCCTGGATTTGTCGGATTTGGGATTTCGACCTCAAATGACCCGGGATATGTGCCTGCGGTCCACGGTGCTGAGGAAATAGACAACCTGGTGGATGCTGATTTTCGTCTGGTTTTAAGGAAATTGTCCAAGAGAGACACTGTCACGAAATTAAAGGTGAATGATCTTGTTTAATTTTGCATGTGGTGCTTCGTCCTGTGCTTGCGTTGTTGTTTGTAGTAACTGAAATGAATTGCATATGGTCAACAAAACTATTTTCGATCAAGAATCATCTGATCGATTGTTTATGTGCTTCATCTCTGAAATAACTTCTTGTCCTTGCAGGCTGCACAGGAGTTTGGATCTATGTGTCAAGAGCGTGATTCAGAAGTAGTCAAAGGAGTTCTTCCGTACTGGCCACGCATATATTGTAAAATATCAATGGTAAGGCCTTATGCTTTAATATTATTGAAAATTTTGTTTTAACCTCCTATATTATTTCTTGTAATAATATAGTATTTATAGTATAGTATAATGTAACACTTACTCAAACACTACACTTTATTCAAAATACTTGTGCATCTGGCATTGATAACCTGTTTACATAAATCACCAGTGGGGGGGGGGGGGGGAAATTGTTGGTTCTGAAGCTGGTTCTAGCACAACAATGTCTAGAGTGTCTACATTTTGTGTTAGGATCATGACAGACGAGTTCGAGAAGCCACGCAGCAGGCGTTTGAGCAGCTGATTTTGAAAGTCAAGCGTAACCTCGCCCCATATCTGAAGGCAATTATGGGCCACTGGCTCATAGCTCAGTGTGACACTTATTCCCCTGCTGCCTCTGCTGCTAATGTCGCCTTCCAGGCTGCCTTCCCGCTCAACAAGCAGCCAGAGGCTCTCAGCTTCTGCAAAGATGAAGTGCTGAACGTAAGTACAAGTGATCTGACTCAACAAATATGTGTGTTATCATGCTGAGGAATAATTCACTGCTTGTGGGAATCATAAACAGCGCTGCCCTATTACAGATGTCTTTTTGTTTGTTTCTTTTAGGTGCTCCAAGACAATCTGCTTAAGGAAACAGCCGAAACGCTCAGTGATCCACAGTGAGTGTAAACGTCTATGTGTAAATATTATATGTAAAACTTTGTCCATGAAGAAAATCAACTTACACTGCATTGTTTTTTAGTTCAGTAAATTATTTTTGCAGTTTTATTTCTCTAATTTGTAGTGCTTTGCACCAGTTCAGATGTTTGTGATGTACGTTTGCAGGAGTGTACCAGAAGAGGAGCGACAGGCAAAATATGTGCGCGTCCTGACCAGCTCGCTGCTGGCTCTCAAGAAACTGCTTGTGTCCATATCCATTTCTGATCGCGAGACTCTCAGCCCGCGGCTCGCTCACATCATCTCACAGGGGAAGTTCTGGAAGTACAGCAAACACAAAACCCCTCAGGTTAGCTGGATAAAAAGTGCAAAAAATCCTGCCCTGGGTGTTAAAGGACTCCTTCAACTAGTGTCGAGTTGACTGTTTATGAGTACCAAGTTTAAAGTTGTGTTCTCTCTTCCAGGTTAGAGGGGCGCTCTTTAAAGCGGTAGCTGCGCTGTGTGAACACGTACCTCAGGTTGTTCAGACCGAAGCAGCTCGAGTTTGTTCTGCCGTACTCCTAAATATTGATGACTCTGACCCTGTTGTGTTGCCGCCGCTGTGGGACGCCGTGCTGCATGTAATCTCCAGCGTACAGGTCAGGCCCTTGGGTATTGTGTGTGTGTGTGTGAGTGACAGTTCTGAATGAATGAATGAATGAATGCTTTATTGTCATTTAAAAACATACAATATGACTGTGCAATATACGTTTAATCAGTCACTTATTATGGAATTTATTGATAAATATATTGCAGAGCTAACGAGAATATATTGCTAAATACATTTACGGAATGATTAATAATATATTAAACAACCAAAAAATTAATTAGAAGACGATTAATAAATATATTGCACAACTGTAAAACAACACGTAACAAGTAAATATAATAATAAGTATATATAATATATAGCACAAAGGACAGCAGACTGTGCATATGTAGAGAGTTTCTGTTCTATCCTGTTTTTCTTGCTCTCTCTGGAAAAAACGTTGCTGTACTTAAGAGCCTTGGATTAAATAATTTTTTCATGGATTAATATGTTTTAGCTGGCAACAAATTCTTTTAATCCTAAAAGATGCTGCAGCTTTTCATTTAGCAAAAAAGTAAAAAGATGTTTCAAACTGACCTACAGTATCTGATGCTAAGAAAACGACTAAGGAACCTTTGTAGAAGAAATGTGCTTGGAAGATCTTGAATGGCTATAATTAGTGATCACTTAAACACTTGGTGAAGTTGCATCCTAAGGGTTAATAGTAGAAATGACAGCTACTGTATGTTTAATAGTGAAAGTAAGAGCTTTTCTATAAAGAAAGTGTAGTGTGACATGAAGTCAAATAATTAGGACTAAACAGCTGTGCGTCTGTAAGGAGACCATTTGTTCCAGATCGAGAACGATTTAGAGCTATAGGCGTGTCAAGGAAAATGCTATTGTAGGGCTATTTTTCGGCTGGGCAGTATACACTTTTGTTGTAGAAAAACTAGGGAGGAAAATGTAGGTGTACATTCATAATAGGCAAGTCAGAGTTGAGTATGGCTATAATCATTGAAAAAACAAACCCTAAGAAGAACCAGAACCATAATAAATATATATTATATATAGAGGATTTATTATGGTTCTGGTTATTATATTATATTATATTTTATTTTAAGTAATAAATAATATACTGTATTCAGTTTATTTGGTGGCTCCATATGTACTATTTTATTATTGTTATTCACAATGTTTTTTAAAACATAAAGAGCATAGGATATAAATGATGAATAATGAATAAAGAATATATAAAATTAATTTATAATGAAAATATGAAATATGAGTGTCTAATTAAATTTCAACAATTTTTAATTGTTGTATTAACTGAATTATTAATAAAAATTTGGTTAGATTTCAAGATAGATCTGCGCACTTAATATTATTAGGGCTTCAGCATCTTTTCTGTGATTTTTTTTATTTATTATAATTTGTTTCATGTGGAACTTTTTAATCAAAGTTAAACTAAAGTTCTTCATTGTTCTGCAGGATTGCTGGACTCATGTAAATGCTCAGAAGGGTGTGCTGCCCAAGCTTTACACTCTGTTGAGAGGAGGAGGACGCGGTCTGGCCACCGCACTGCACCCCAACATGCTTCCTTTAATCAGCAAACTGCCAAGAGAGGTCACCGAGCCCAAACTCGTCTTCTGTAGCACATTCTTCTCTTCCATTATAGAAGGGTAAAGCACCTGTATGACTATATCGGTGAAAACCATCGATTTGCTTCAGATCCTTTGTTAAATGCCTTTAATCAAATATGATTTCGACTAAAGATAATGATGGTTGTTACAGAGTGCTGGCAAGCTCTTAAGTCTGATTGATGTAATTTTTTTAACCTCAATTTAAAAATAGTGATCTGTATAGTATAATATATTTATCAAGCAAATATTTAAGTACATCGATTGATCTACAGCAAATTCTAGCACTTTTATGAATATGAGTCCGGCATATTCCAACACTAGGAAATGTGTGAAATGCAAATTCTAAGCTTTTATAACAAAAGTGATCACAAGAACTCGTTTGTTTCATTCCATGTTCATTCGTTTGTGTCATTCTACATTCAGCGTAACTATATATTAATAAAAAATTTGTCAATTTTTAATACATAAACTATTGTTATAAGTGTTGTGGTCTATCAGGAATAAAACACTTTGTTTACAATCCTCAACTACAGTACATGTACGTGCACAGTATTATCACCCTCAAATGAATTTATTTAGCTAAGCTTAAATGTCTCTAGTGTCTTACGGTCTGATATTTGTTCTAGTCTTTCCAGTGAGCGTGCTTTAGTCAGCCCCTCAGAGTGTGCAGCCATCATCTTTGCTACCATGGAGTGCCTTCGTTTCCTTGTGCTACAGAATGCAGGAGAGGAGCCAGAGCAGCGTGCCATCCAGGACATGCTCATCTCAGAGCAGGTGAGTGGCTGTAGGGCTGTGATCAGCATCAGTGATCAGCGATGTTTCCCTTTCTCAGGTCTTACTCTTACATTCAACTGAAGCTTTTGTTTAGGCTGCAATCTAGTTTCAGTTGTAAAGTTTTCAATGACGAGGGTAGTAAAATCATAAATTGCTTTGAGGAGCAGTACATTTGACATTTGTAAAAGGGTTAAAGAAACGTATCATTTTGATGAAGAAACATATTGATGTATTGAACCATGTGGATTTGCCTAAGGGCAGTGGTGGCTCATACAGTTAAGGCTCTGGGTTGAGGGCCCAAGCACCAGCACTGTCAAGCTGCTCTATTGAGTCCTTGAGCAGGGCCCTCAACCCTATCCACTCCTGGGGCATGGTGTCCTGGCTCATCCTGTGCTCTGATCCCAGCTTCTTATTTGGGATATATGAGAAAAATCATTTTACTGTGCTGTAATGTACTTATAAATTGCAAATAACTAAACCTTGCAGCATATTCACTTATATAAGGGGGTAAAAAGTTGTGCCAAATGTACTATGTAGCTACATATTTTAGTTAAGACATAATTGGTCAATTACTGTTTAGCAACACTGTGTAAAAAAATAAATAAATAAAGGCTTTTATTTTATGTTGTCTTTTTTTGTAAATTATACGATGAGTAGTCGCTTTATTGCAGATCTTTGCAGAACGCTTTTGGTTGTACCTGTTCTTCTTTTTTCACCTCTGCTATGTTCTTTTTCACCTCTCCTTTCACAGCTCCTGCCTTTGATAGACAAAGCTCTTGGAAACCGTGCATTGCAAAGCAGTCCTCTGTTCTCTCAGATCACTGAGATGCTTGTCTCATGGGAGAGGCGAGCAGTCGGGAATCAGGCCACTACTTTCCTCAGACTCCTGGCAGATTTCTGGGAGGGTTTAGGCAGGCTATGTGTGCGCTATGTGGACCAGGAGGAGCCGCAAGTTGAGCAGGTGGTGCTGCAGGGCATTGCCTCACTGCTGCAGATCATACAGAATCCAGACAGCTGCTGTACCAAGCAGGGGAAGAAAAAGAAAGCTGTAAAGGTTTGCTTCTCTGAGGAGGAAGGGGATGGGCATGTGGAGAAAACCCTGAGCCAGACTCCAACGGTGGAGACCTTACACACGCAGGAGAAGACATATTCTCCCTTGAGAAGCAGCCACCTGTTGGAACTGGTGTGCCAGCTGGCCGAGCTGAACATGGTGTATGTGAGCGAGCGTGACTCGGAGAGGCACCTGCACTTCCTGGCTCTGTTGCTGCAAGCTTTCCCAACAACCCAGGTGTTCCAAGGGCTGGTAAAACCAGATGATGGGAAGACGGAGGTTGAGTTGGAGGCTGAGTTGGCAGAAAATCCAGCCATCCGTTTCCTGCTGCAGAGGGTGGTGGTGTGGCTCAGGCAGGACGACAGGAGAGACACAGACTTCCTGGTGGACATGGTGTTCAGTTCTTTGCAGTGCTGCAGCTTGAACGCGGAACAGACTCTTGTGCTCAACCACATCACCGTAAGTCCAACTAATTACGCTAAAGTTTGAAGGTCACCTGTCCATCACAACCAAACTGTTGCCACAAAGTTACAAGCACACAAACATATAGGTGATTATAGTATGCTGTAGAAATTACAATTTCTTATAGGGAGTAAGAGGCCTGAATCTGTTCAAGCAGGACAGTGTCCTTGTGAACAAAGTGAGGAGTATGAAGACATGGTTGCCAAAACTGGAGCGGGCAGCTCAGATGGTTAAGGCTCTGGGTTAAAGTAAATTAAATTTTATTTATATAGCGCTTTTAACAATGGCACAGACCCGTAAGGTCAACCCCACTGAACACCTTTTGAATTAACTGGAACGTCACCATGCTCCAGGCCTCACCTGACATCATTGCCTGACCTCACTATTGCTCTTATGGCCAGAATTGGCAAACCCTTACAGTCATGCTCCAAAAATATTTTGGAAAGCCTTCTCAGATGATTGGAGATTGTTGTATCAGTGAAAGCTGTCTAAATGTGGACTGTAGTGTTCAAAAAGAACATATGAGTATCAAGTGTGCACAAAATGAGGGCCATATAGTGCATCATCGAATGGATATACACAGAAGCTCCCCCCCCCCCCCTCTCAGTGTTTTATCTCTCTTTTTTCTTGTTTTTCTTGTAGGTGGACTTACAGTGGAGTGTTATTCTGCAGATTATTCAAAAGGTATGTGGAGACTGGCTGGTGATATCAGGTTTATATAATTATGGAATATATTGCATCACAGTATACATATTTTCATGGTAAGCTGATCTAAAAAAAATTCTTGTGTGTGTATATATATATATACAAATCCAAGAGGCTGACAGCTTTGTCACATAATGTGAAAATAAGATGCTTCGTTTGTGCATGATGGATAATGAGGCAGGTGGCAGACTTTAAAAGGGTCTTCAGTGTCACCATGAAAGATTTTGTAGCACAAAGGCTGACTTAATATTTAGTCACTAAAAACACATAGTACCAGTCATAATGCTCATGATCTAACTTATTTTAGCAATTTAGCAATAAAAAGCCTTCTCTTTTAAATCACTCAACTGTATTGTTTCCACTAGTGCGGTTGTATTTTTTGGTAATGTTTTGAACTTTCGAATAAGAATAGTAATAATTAGAAATAACAGGATTTCTGTAACTTAACTCAGGTCTTACTGAGATCCATTGCAGTGGAACCTTGGATTGAGGGCATAATTAATTCCAGAATATAAAAACACTCGTAAATCAAAGCAAGAAATAATGGAAACTCAAATTTCGTTCCACAGCCAAAAGAAATTTATACATAAAAATAATTAATACAAAATATAAAGTAAAAATAGCACAAAGGGCACAGTGTTCAGTGTGCGCACACAAAGTGCAGGCTGACAGAGAGAGAGAGAGAGAGAAAGTGGATCTTTAACCTCTCTAATGAGACTTGCTTTTGCTTTACATGCGCACACACGCGTTTGTTTATAATAAACAGTACACGCATGCATACGGACACAAAATAAAATATGTTTCACGCGCGCACACGTGGTCACAGTGTTATAGTAAACAGTACACATGCGCACGGATGTTGATTATACCAGTAAGAGACGAGCACTGAGACCCAGCTAGAGAGTCGATTATCCACAATTCCGCAGCGCAAGAGAGAGAGAAAAAACATTGGCTCAGTTGTGATCATGTGACGCTCAGACATGTGTGATACATGATGCTCTGTACTCGTAAACTAAGACTTGCTCGTTTTTCAAAATTTTTTAAAAATCTTTGCTTGTCTTGCAGGACACTCGCAAATCGCGTTACTCTCAATCTGAGCTTCCACTGTATATCTAATACTATGTGGTACAAATCTTGTAGTCAGTCTTGTTAGTGATGTTCCATTGAGTTTTCATTATAAGATGTTTTAGATTAGCATGAAATGTCTTCAACCTTGAAGTTTCTGCAACATATTTCTAAAAAAATAAGAGAATGAATATTGCTCCAGATTATGAGATTGCACTTTTCACTTTTTTAGTAATGAAAATAAATGATTCTTAACTGGTTTCGTGTGTGTGTGTGTTTTAGGCGTGTTCTGACGCTGGGCATTTGAAGGTGTGTGTAGGGTGGTTAAGAGGGTCCGTGTTAGGTGAGCGTGTGGTAAGACTGGCTGGCGAGCTGTGTGATGTGGGGTTGAAAGGTTCTCCCTCAGCGGCTTCTGCCCTGGATCAACATAACCACAGCTGGCGCCTCATTAGTCTGGCTCTATCTCAGCAGCATGACAATGGTAAGCGCCCAAAGACAAACGCGTACACCTGCAATGTAATTAGTGTTGAAACACCTCATCACTTTTGGTACTTTGGTACTGTAGTCTGGTCAGATGCATGTTAATAATGTGTTTGTGTAATATACTAATGATATTTTCTGACTTGATATGTCTGTGTGTATCTAAGAACTCAAGTCGTTTTTTACTGTCCTGTTTTCTTTCCTACAGAGTATTTGATAGGAAAGGTGTATGTAGAGCAGATCATCGAGCGGCTTCATGCTACACTGTCTGAGGCGAAGGGCATGTCCGATGCTGGCAATATGGAACCTCTGGTCTCCTTCATATCCGACGTAGCCTTTAACTTCTTCTCATCAGTTAAAGGCTGTCTCCTGCTCGCTGCCGCAGAGGATCTACTGCTCACCATTTTCCAGCTGTGCGCTCAAGATCAGACGCTTACCCACCTCTCGGGTAACCTTCCCAACTCATTAGCTGTTGGATGCAGATATAGCATTGATGGATTGGTTGGAGATTAATTAAATTTAGAGAGAAAGATAATGCAAAGTCAAAGAAATCATTGTTTTTTGGCATTAAGTATGCTGTATTACAGTGAAACACATTTTTTTGGAACTGAAACAGACTTCATTCTCATTTGCATTTGTTGTCCTGTTTCATTTCGTCATCAAAAAAACAACAAAGAATACAAAACAGTTAGGACCGAACAGTTTGTGCTTATTTCCAATTTTTTGTTCATCACAAATTTAATTTAGCAGAGTTCTGCAGTGTGTATTTATAATGATGATATTATTTAACGGTGATATTATTGTGAAATTAAATTCCATGTTGTTTGTGCGTCAGACACCCTGCGGGAGAAGCTGAAGCATGCATACACTGTTGGAGTGCACTCGTTGGTTACGCACTTGGGGGCAGGTGTGACAAAGGATACCGTTCTCCACAATGCCGCTGTCTGGGTTAAAAACCAACTTCTCACTTCTCCTCTTACTGTAAAAAGGTATCACGTCTCTGGTTCTGTCTTTACGCCCTTGAGCCTGTTGAGATGTAATGTATGAGTGACGGCCTCTAAGAACCCTTGGCAAGGTGAAATTGTATAATGTATGCAGAGTATATTTATAGTTTTGAAAGCTGGCATTTGTGACTGAACTGTTTTTGCCTTTTGCTCGCATCACAAACATGTTCAGAATTTTTAATTGAGAATCTCCAGAAGTGAAAAAAAAAAAGATTGTGACTGCGGCGTACGTGCACCGTTGTGATTGTAACCATTTCTTTGATTTCTTGTCATATCTAGGTTTTATTCTGTCCAGTACATTTAGCCAATTAAAGAATAATAGCCAGTGTATCTGATTACAACTCACACTGAATCGATAAGGTGTATGTCTGTTTTCGTAACTGTTTAACTATTCAAAAACATAAGCAAATCCTGGCCTTTGCTGTGTGGGGAAACCACACACAAGCTTTTATTCACGTTTAAACAGACTGACTGACTGTTTTTATTGCTTTTTTCGTGACTTTTTACCCCTCAAAAAAACCTAAGCTAGAGCTTTGTTTTTTTGGACATTGGAATTGGAAACATTGGAAAATTATGGAAAATTTTTTTTTTCTCCTTCCTAAATATTTAATTTGAAATATTTAAAGACTTTTTGTTTTAATTTGGAAGATTATATTTTACAGCTCATGAATAAAAAAATCCAGCATCTCAAAATATTAGATCAAGAGAAAAGATTTTACAACAAGGAAATGTCTAACTTCTGTCATCACAAATTACTGGGCCGATGCGGCATGGCATTGAGGCGATCAGCCTGTTGAACCTCTGAGGTGTTTCTGAAAACAACGTTGCCAACATCCTTCAGGTCATCTGTAATGTTGGCTTGTCTGCTTATCATCTTTCCCTTGAGAATAGCCCATAGATTCTCTATTGCATGGTGGCTCTTTGTGCACTGACTCTAGCCTCACTCCTGGATTTGAGTATTATTGTCGGGTTTACTTATAAGGCTGCAGTCATGGCTTGTGCACGTTTTCCCTCCACATGTGTGTACTGAAATAGACTGAGAGATGCATCATATTTATACTGTAGGAATAGAAATTTTATTATAACTGCAGTATTGTGAGGTACTGGATTTGAGCTGTAATCAATCACTCACTCACTCATTGTCATTACCGCTTAATCCTGTATTCAGGGTCGCGGGGAGCCTGGAGTCTATCCCAGGAGACTTGGGGCACGAGGCAGTATATACCCTGGACAGGGTGCCAATCCATCGCAGGACACACAGACATGCACACACCCACACACTCATTCACACACTACAGGCAATTTGGGAATGCCAATTAACCTAACCTACATGTCTTTGGAATGTGGGAGGAAACCGGAGTACCCGGAGGAAGCTGTAATCAATAATCATCAAAATTAAAACATGAAGTCTCAAATATTTTACTCGACCTGTAATCAATTGTTATACTAAAGAATAATCATGTTTGTGTTTTGTGCAGTCTGCAGGTTCTGGTGGAGGCGGTTCAAAGCTTAACCGAAACTTTGGCTGCTGCTCAGACCAGCGGCTGTCTGCTGTCTCAGTTCATCTTCTGCTTAACTCCAACAAATGAGGAGTGGAGTAAGCTCAGAGAAGCCCTGTCACCTCAGGTAAAGAGATACTTGGCCGGTTTCCTTGCTTGTAATCATCGCCTTAACAACTCAATAAAAAATAATGAACATGGACCATTTATTTATTTATTTATTTATTTATTTATTTATTAAAATTGACTATTAAAAATGCATATAGAAATCTAAAATTACACAATTTATACACGTTATGCCTTAAATTTTTATGTCTTCTGTCTAAAGTGCAGTTAAAGCAGTTAAATATTGTACCTCTTTGCTAAACTGATTTATTTGAATTGCAGTGGGTGAAGCGCCCCTTGCTGTGTAGGCATTTAAGAGCAATTTGTGTGTCCCCCGGCTTGGACGTGTGGAAGGTGAAAAGTTTAAACACACTCCCGGGACACCTAAGTGCCAGTGCTCTGTTGGGGAAGTTAATCTTCGGTGCAGTGCCAGCTGATGAGCAGCAGGAGGAGACAGACGCCGCTGAGCTGTCTGATCTTAAACACACAGGTGGGCCATGAAGCACTGATCAATGTAAAAAAAAAAAAAATATATATATATATAATAAAAATGATAGAAAGCTAAAAGAAATTAGGCTGTTATAATAAATTTAAAGAGATTTCTATACATGAGCTGCAACTGGAAATATGAGAATGAAAATTATGAATGTCGTTCTCTTAATAGCTTCTTAATAATCCGCACACTGCTTTGACAGCAACTTATGACATGTGGATATAAACAATATGTTACTCATAAAAACCTGAACGTCTGGTTTAAATTTGGATTTCTTGCCATGTTTAGTTGCAGAAATTCTCTATGCACTACAGTGGTGTGAAGAGATGGAACATCGCCCTGGCTCTGTGTCCGAATATCACAAAATGCTTCAAGACTGGGACGTACTCCAGAAAGTACACACAAACAGCTCTGATAAAGTTGCCATTTTGGAAACCCTGTTCACAAGGTGAACCCATTTATCTATGCCTAAATTTTAATCTGTGTAACTTCCACCACATTGATTAGTTTCTAATTAGTTTGTCATTAATTACTAATATCCATGTTTAGATGCATGTTAGAATGACCTTCTTTGTTTGCTTGATGTGTTAGATTCGTTTTTAATGAGTGCCATTAATCCAAGGTTCCCTGTTTTGGTGAACGCAGGTCACGAGAAGAGGGTGCCCTCTGGTCACTGACTTTGGCAAACTACGCTCAGAATAGCAAATCAGTTGCCAGTCGCATCATGAGTCTCTATGAAAGTGTGGAAAGGTAAGAGAAGTGATAACGGTTTGGACCTGTGTGCTCGTCTGTTTTATTAATGATCCTAAAGAACTCTAATAGAAACCGATAAAGGGTGATGCATGCTGAAATATAGCACACAATCTTATTTTTATAGATTTTGAAGAAGATATAATAGCAACAACATGAAGTGATGTAAAGTTTTGGTTTGTTAAGAAGAACAAGGCATCCCTGAGGATGTCAGAATGAAGCTTCTTTTTAACAAATTTATACTATACTGCTCACCCTACATACACAGGCGTAGAATATATACACCGATCAGCCATAACATTAGACCCCTAAAGGGTGAAGTGAACCCAGTTAAGTGGTGACAGGATCATAGTCACCCAAGGCTTACTCTTGCGTGCCGTCTGGTCTAAACTCACAGAAAAGCCAATGCAGTACAAATTGTGAAAAAAAAAAAAAAAAAAAAAATGGCTACAATAGAAAGGCACCAGAACACCCCACCCCAGTGCACCACAGCCTGCCATGCACGGTACCCAGGACACAACGAGCTCAAGGCTTGATCCGACCTCCAAACTCCCCAGATCACAATCTGATTGAGCATCCATAAATTGCACTGAAAAAACAAGTGTGATCCATGGAGGCTCCACCCTGCAATCCAAAGCACCCAAATTGATCCAATGTCAGCATTCCGGTGCCTGACACCACAGCACACCACCAGAGCCGCCCTGGTGGCCATGGTGGAGCCCAAACCCTAGGTGGTTTTTAATGTTATGGTTGATTAGTGTAAATACAGGTTACAAAATGATGTGCAAATAAAACAAGATGTAAAAGTTGTGATTATATAAGTATATTCATGTCTGCTGGTGTAAATTGCCTACATTAGTTAAGTTAAACATTAGTTAATGTAAAAGTTACAGCATCATATTTAGAGACTCGTTAATCTACATAACTTTAATATGAAACACAC
Source organism: Clarias macrocephalus (assembly GCA_011419295.1). Taxonomy (NCBI): domain Eukaryota; kingdom Metazoa; phylum Chordata; class Actinopteri; order Siluriformes; family Clariidae; genus Clarias; species Clarias macrocephalus. Next base: position 162,025 of record JAAGKR010000074.1, read on the forward strand.
ATGCTACACCACATTTATTGCATATTGCATGTGCCAATATATTATTCATGTACACAGTACCAGTCAGAAGTTTTGATTCAAGTTTCGATTTATTTTCTACATTCTACAACAATACTGGATCTTTTCAAATCTATAAAATAACACACATATGGCTTTGGGTAAGTAAGTAAGAAGATGAACAACATTCAGTTGTTATTTTAAGACATGAAAGTGAACTGTTCTGGGATAGTTTTTGCAAGAACATGTATCGTCAAGTGCATTTTCAAAACCAAACATCAAGCACCGACAATAAACTGGTTCCCAGGAAGATTGTTGTGTATTTCGGACGCCTTCAGCATTGTTTTACAATGTAAAAAGAAATACTAATCAGGACAGACTATGGAGTTAGAAACCTTTCAAACCTTTGACTGGAGACTGTTCACACACTTTTTACCTTTGCTCCGGAGCAAAGCTATTGATGAGCCAGACGGGATCTGACAGGAAAAACCCCCCAAAGGGAGTCTGACGTCTTAAGAGGTGTGGTGCGTGTGACACACTGTCGGGAAGTTTTAAACAGTAAACAATTAGCACCTTCCTCACAAAATATATCCGACGCATATGTTCAGATGTCACACTATACTCCATTGCTGTTATGGTAAATGCCATGTCTTCTCTAATATCAGAAAGCCAACACTGAGGCAGTGTATAACAGAATCCATAGGTTCTGTGTGAATTATACAAAATGCGAAGGAATGTGCAATATTGAGGGGGGTCTTGTTATTGTATTTATAGCATGATTCCTGTGTGAAAGGGTCTTTAAAGGAAGTCATGTCCTCACCACATGAATGATTTCTTTCCATGTGTGAAGATGGAGCAGATTGGCGAACTAGAAGTAGAGGATCTATATTCATAAAAAAAAAAAAAAAAAAAAGATGCATACCCTGTAGTTGCTGTTATTTGGTGTATTTGCTGTTAGGACGAGGTGTTACAGTAGCTACTGGAACTAAGGTCAATAGCTGTCAAGTTTTTCTTTACAGGAGTGTTTTATTGGAACAGTTTTTTTTCTCTTCTAAATATGTTTTTTTTAAGGATAACTTGATACCTGCAGGTACCCTGATTCAAAATTAGTGCTTTTCTGGAGCACCTCATCAACAATTCTCATGGTGTGCTGTCTTCAAAGTTATTAACATGTCCCAGCTCGGCTTGCCTAAAATAAACCATAAAGCACTGGAAGCCTTAAAAACAGTGCCATTAATGTTGATGTTTCTCTCTCTCTCTCTCTCTCTCTCTCTCTCTCTCTCTCTCTCGTGTGCGTGTGTGTGTGTGTGTGTGTGTGTGTGTGTGTGTGTGTGTGTTATCAGTTTTTACCCACTCTCAGAGCAGGGGGTGAGCACTTTACAGGTGCTATGTCCGTATATCACTACTACGGATAGAGAAGCACTCATCGCTCTGTCCATTGCTGAACTGCTCAACTGGCAGGAAAGAGAACAAGACTGCGCACAAAGTAAGATGAATCATTTCACCATTTTTTTTTTAAAGATTACATTTGCACCCTCTTCAGGAACCTGCTATAATCCCAGATCTCTAGCATTTAATCAGCTCACTCAGGATGGTAGGTAGATGACTAAAATAGTTAATTATATAGGCAGGTATATAAACAGGTGTAGTTTGTCAAATGTCACTGCACTACTCCATATGCTCTCACATTTTTCCCATTTTAGTCACCCTTAGCTGATGCCTTTATCCAGTATCTGAATACCTTTATACATTGCACTGCTGCCAAGTGATTGGTTGATTGGGTCATGACATGGATCTGCATATGTACATTAATGGTATGATGAATGATGAGTATATACATAGAAGACAGCTGTGGACACACTGTAAATTCCAGCGAATACATTTTTATTTGTCCTCCTACAATGCTCCCCACATGACTGAGAGCAACGTGAAAATAAATTGTAATATAAATACCTAAGAGCCTTCAATTAGATGATTATTAAATATTAATGTATAATCTGGCAACATTACTTTTAATGCCAACTGATGCAGGAGCCTTAACAACCGTCTCTGAAAATGTATCCTATGGTCATGGATAAGACGTTACTACTGTATTTTAGCGAAGGATCAAATCATTGACTTGATTCAAACGAAGAAAACAACTGGAATCAAATTAAGAACTGTCTAAATCCTGATAAAATAATCCTGATCCGTCAACTTCGAGAAGACATATGGTCAGGGGAAAAAAAATCTTGCGTGACCATAATCAAAGATCACTTAAACCTTTGAAGTTGTGTCATAAAAAAAAAGCTGTGTATTCTACGGTCTTTTATGTTTAATAGTAAAAGTAAGAGCATTTTTATACACAGTGCACTCAAGACTCACAGGATTAGGACTAATCAGGCGTGTGTCCATAAGGAAGCCAGTTGAAGTTGAGAAGAACAATAAGGCTTTAACTTGCCAGGGAGCATAAAGATTGGAATTTGGAACAGGGAAAAAGATCATGTGGTCTGATAAGTCCAGACTGACTCTATTCCAGAGTGAAGGGAGCATCAGGGTAAGAAGGGAAATGCATGAAGCGATGCATGCTCATGCATAGTGCACATTGTACAAGCCCTTGGAGGCAGTGTTTGATTATTAATTGGTCAGACTCAGCAACATTAAATGGCAATAAAATGAAGTTAATTATGACTACCTTAATGTACTGAATGATGTGGTTATTCCATCAATTTTTCTTTTTCTTCCCTGACGGCATGGAGATATTCCAGCATCACGATGGCAGTATTCATCGAGCTCAAATTGTGAAAGAGTGGTTCTGGGAGCATGTGGAATAATTTTCACATATGATTTGACCACCACAGAGTCCTGATATCAACCCTATTAACAGTCTTTTGGGATGTGCTAGAAATAGCCTTAAAGAGAGAATGCATTCTGGATGGAAATAAATGTTGTGATGTTGCATAAGGTGGTGGAAACCATGGCATGGCGAATGAGCACTAAGTTAAAGGGTGTCCTAACAGAATATTAGTGTGTGTGACGTCTTTTGGCAAGCGAGTGTAGTATAAGCTTAGCCAAACAGTACAGTATTCATCATGGCAGTCATGGACCACACGATTACTGTTCTGCCATCTTTTGTAAAGGCTTTAAAAAAAAATTTAATCGTATTCTTTTGAATTTAAACAAAAAGAAGATTGTCTTGTGTTTGGTGGTGTGTCTTTTAGGTGTTTGGGCATGTCTAGCGGTGCTGGACTGTTGTCTGCAGGCTGAGACTCCTGTTGAAGAAGAGATACTGCTGGCTGTTATGGCCACCATGCTCGAGTGGCGCAACAGCAAAGAGGAATGGTTTCTCTTTAACAGGTTTGTGTACTGGTGTATAATCTAGACAAAGAATGCACTGATGTAATGACTGATCCTGTATCATAACCATACAGACAACTGCGCACTCCTGTTGTGCTGCTTATTCAGCCTCTAATCATGTTTGCAAAAGAACAATATGCTCATGAAAGCTGTGAAACCTCTGACTTTTTAGCTTAACTTTTCAGTTGCTGTCATGCTGTCTGCCATAATCAGTCCCTTGCTATTACAGAGATGTACACTTTGTTCATAAATCCATTTACATAATTTCTTGGTATCTGACCACAGCATGACATTTTCACCAGAGGAAGCCATGTAAAGATCTATTATAATCCTTCATCATCTGGTTTTGGAAGCAGCTAGATGTATTAATTATCTTGTTCAAAGGTTTGAAAAATATTCCTGAGGTTCTGCTTCTCATTTACTCAACCTCAGTGACCTTGGGAAAGTGTCTTCTGCACAGCTGGCCCTACCTGTGGAGATGATGCGTTTCCTGTCTTGGCTGGTGAACCATTCTCCGACAGTCCTCTGCAACACTCACTGGGACTTCCTACTCTGTTCTATGCTGGCCTGGCTGGAAGTAAGATGCTCCTTGTTTGGTTGTTGTTAATAGTTGTTTTGTCATCATTTATTTTAGAGATTAAACATGAGAACGGAAGCAGGTTTGTTCTCAAATGTGTTTGTACATCTTCTTGTCCGTAGACTGCCAGTGAGAGCAGCAGGGCATTCTGGAACCCTTGTGTGCAACAGTTTGTGCAGGCTAACTGTGGGCTGATTGTCACACTAAATGAGTTCTTCACAGCGCCACCTGCTGGTGTAATGGAGCAGCTCCCGCCTGATCTCAGCTCCGAATGGCAGGATTTCTTCATGGAGGGAATCCACAATCTGCTGCTGCCTCTGCTGATCAAGATTTCTGGTGAGTCCTGCTTTGTTTACAGCTTATCTGGCTTCATATGAAAGGTGTTCGGGTCAAACCGGGGCGTGAAACCGATTGACATTTACAGAAGACTTCAACCACAGTACGATGATAAGACTCTCAGCTTCAGTAAAAAAAAAAACGAATGGTCCGAGGTGGCTCAGGGCCCACTGCAGCTCTTTCCGTGAAGATAAAGTGAGTGGAACGCCTGATTTCTTGAAATCGACAGATAACTTGTCACCAACTTTCGGTAGAGACGTGTCTGTCTGTGGGAACTGTACACATAATCATTCATAAACACTACTTGCACATTACAAGAACTGAGCTGTCATTATGGCCACATCCCCCATACAAACTTGACACTACTACATGACATTTCCACATGTTTGGGCCATTAAAGGAGTTCCAGGGAGGCCAGGGTTTAAGACATGAAACGGACAGTCTGATCATGGCTCCAGTGTACGTTGAGAACTTGATGGTATCCAAGCACTAGTGAAACACTGGGATAAGTGCATGAGTGTAGCAGGGGATTATATAGAGGAATAATGGGAGTTATAAACTCATAACTGTGAAATAATTATTCAGCACAATCACAAGTCACGGTTTGACTTGAACACCCCTCGTCTTGGGACTCTATCTATCTATCTAAGTACTGTGTGTACATACATACATTCAATGTAGTTATAATTGTACTGATGTAAATAGAAAAAAAAATTAAGACAGCGTAGTGTCTAATTTGTTTACTACAAACCAGTTGATGTTGGACGAAATTCACATCTAGTGTCATGTCTAAACCTCATTCATTTTCATTTTGACAAGTTTCAGTCCCCATCTGCTGAGTGAGATTACTAAACCACAGTTTCACAACTACTAACACCAACCTTGATTAAAACAAATATATCAGGTATTCACGGTGTTATGTCATGGGTTTAGGTGAATGATTTTGTAATGACAGTTGGCAGATCTGCACCAACAAATGAGATTTAGTAGTGTGAATTCATGTTCTCCTTTTTCTGATTTTTATTTGCTTTTTATATATATATGTGCCGGTATGAATTGGTATGAACACTCTGCTGGATGGGGTGCAAATCCATCACAAGGCACAATCATGCTCACTCGCACACCATATGGGAAATTTGAAAATGCCTGATGTCCCTGAATAAATTTTTTTCATGTTATTCATTCTGCATGTCTTTGGACTGTGAGAGGAAACCAGAATTCTCACCGGAAACCCACTAAGCATGAGGAGAACATGCAAACTCCACACGCAGAGAAGAGTTAGTTTATCATAAAAATGTAAGAGGCAGTCATGTTCCAAAATATAGTAGTCTAGGGGACGTGTGGGTTCCCCTGCGGTCGGATCTTTTTAATTAGCATATCCCTAGCAACTGGATTTCCTGATATGAGTAGATGGTTAGCAGTATTTTTGTTATTTATGGATTTTGTATGGAGCTACTTTATTATTTATTAACTTTATTTATTATTCATCATGGGGGCAAAATAAAACAACTCTTTAAAACATGTTTTGGAAGTCTTGCAGTGTTATATATTTATTTTATTCATCAGAACCCCTGATGAGGCTGCAATTTATTCTAACACTTGGCTTAAACTAGCAATCTGAACAGCTATCATTGCTATGAATAGCTGGAGTACTGAACACATGGTGTGTTTTAGTGCTGCTTAGACTCATATATGCAAATGATGTTTTTTGTTTCACCCTGAAGATTGCTGGTCTTAAAATTAACATTCAGAAACTGTTGCAAAGCAGATTTTTTTTTAATGCCACAAGCATCAATGCCCGAGTAAATCTAGGCATGGCGTTTTGTTTATTGTAGTGGAGTTTTCTGAGCCAGATGAAGCGGTGTTCCCCGTGGCTGTGGTGGAGGCGGTGGGTGAAGCTCTCAGGCACATTCCTGTCCACCTGCTTACACACAACACACTTCCAGCTCGGTTTGTGGCCGACCAGAGGAGCAGCCTGCCCGATGCCCTGCAGACACTGCTGAACACACTCGCACCGCTCCTGCTGTTCAAGAGCCGGCCACTGCAGCTGGCTGTCTACCACATGCTGCACAAGTAAGATGGGGGATAATCATTATGTAGATGCATTTGAAGTGGAGCAAGAGCAGTTCAAAACAAGAACATTGATACAATAATGTGTAATGTTAATGGAAGCAGTAGTTCAAGATGTAAGTGTTTTCATGTTATTCATTATATTCAAGTTTTTTTTTTCCCTTACTCCCCTCAGGGTAATGCCTTCACTACCAGAAAGTGACAGCGAAAATGCAAGCACTAAATCTGAAGATGAAGACGAGGAAGAGCCATCCTTGTAAGACTCGAGTCTGTTTTTCTGTGCAATATTACGGACCCGTTCCAGAACTGGAAACGCCAAAAACAAATCCGTGAAAGCCTCTCCATGTGTTTTGCATTTTTAGTTTTTACATTGACGTGCGGCTTTAAAAAGAAATCAAAAAGGTTACAAAGTTTTGAGTGTAATGATTGTGCTACAGAGAAAGATATAAAAAAATCAAAAATCACCTAAACTTGTGTACTTTAAAACATTTCAGCCTTTAACTGAAAACAACACATTAATCAAAAGATTTCCCAAGGGTTGTGTTTATACAGAGCACAATTGAACAAAATCAATGTGAAACAACTCTACAGTCCTGCTTTTTTTTGTTTGTTATTTTGCAGGTCTCCTCCGGCTGCTATTATGAGTATACTTACAGCCGCAGAGGAGCTGGTGGAGAATATTTTGGGTAGTGTAGAGGTGGGCGAGTTTGCCATTGTGCAGCCTCTCAGCATGGAACACTGTTGCATCCTGGGATATCTGTTGGCCTGGAAACTTCTTCTCATCTTCTTTAAGGCTGCACCATCTCAGGTATGGCGCCTGTCACACTCAGAAGCTCAGCTAGTTCCCCCCACCCTCCCTCACTCACATGATGTTTCTTTTTTAGTTGAGTGCAGATTTGCATTTCAAACAGATGAGCATTTATGTGCTTCTCTATTTAATGTGGTTGTAAGTGGGTTTTACTCATCCTCTTGGGATGATGTCGTGTTACAGCTGCGTGTTCAATACTGCCTGCATTTAAAGAAGACACGTTCCCTGCATAAGCTGCTCCTGCACCTGTTTCGGCTCATGCCCGAGAACCCGACTCTGCCTGGGCAGCTCGCGGAAACAGCCAGCAGAGAGCCCAAAAGCTTCTTCACCGAGAGCCTGTCTCTCTCCCTGCATCGTGAGTACATTCTCATTAAGGTTCATGTTCCAGCTCACTTATCACAAACACAGCCGTGAGGACTTGAAGGCTGGTTTAGACTTCCAAACATGCCTCCAAAAACTTCAGTAGGTAGCGTCAGAAAAACATTATGAATAGAATGTGGGATGGGCAGTTTGGAGAAAATGCTCCTTAGTCCAACACAACCAGCCATTAGCGATGTATAGAAAGGCGACAGCATCAGCTCTGCATCTTAAGAGGCTCTCATCAAAAGCATTCAGCTAATCACCACAGCAGTGTTGGGCAGAAGTGTCACTTCAAGTACAGTAGGAAAGCTATTAGCTTTAACATATTCCCTCTAGCCTGGTGATAACGTCTGTATATTTGAAATCATAGTAGCTTATGATCATTCATTTACCTTCAGTAAAAGTTGCATTATGATTAGGGTGGCTATGGACTGGGAAATTCCTTAACAATATATCTAGTTACATTAAATTACACATTTTCATTTATGACATTTGGCGGGCGCTCTTATCCAAAGCGACTTGCAGAAAAGTTTCAGTTGATAAAAACATTCTGAAACTGCTTCACCAAGTTATTTACTATCAGTACCGCCAGTCCAAAAACAATTGCTGAAAGATACTTTTTATTTTTTTATGTATGTGCTTAAGGAAAAGGTGTCGTTTGAAGATCGCCAGTGACTCAGCTGTTCAGACATCTGAAGGAATTTCATTCTACTACAGTATAACCTCGTTCGCTGCCAGAACAGAAAAGATTCAAGCTGCAGGCCTTCCCTTTAGCCTGAGAAATGGTAGAAGACCAGTCGAGAAGTGCTAGAGCATTGAAGGGAGCAAGGTGCAGTGCTGGGCGTGATTGAGTTACATATGTCTCGTCGTCTGCTTAGAGAGACTTGTCTCCAGATATTTCAAGGAGTGTCAATATTTTGAGACGACTGGCTAGCTCAGTTACTTTTAAAGAAATGTATTAGAAATTGTTTTACTTGCTGTTTCACTAAATTAATATTTATATTTATCCATAACCAGCAAATGTTAAGCTCCATTTCTATGAAGAATTTCTTTACCTAATTGGTAACACATAGTCATTTAGTTTAAACAGTCTCACACTTTCACTCGTTTGGTACATTGTACATCTTGAAAAACTGAAAAACCCTCATAATGTTCTGATAAAGCGTGACATTTTGGTTGGAGTATTTCTTCAGTTTTGTGTCTAATCACTTGTGTAACAGAGATGGACAGCTTGCAGTCTGAGGTTCCACACTTGGCCTGCTCGGTGTACTACAGTGCTCTGAAGGATCTGCCTGCCATGGTGCGTCTGTGGTGGAACAGTCAGGAGAAGCGCGTGGTTAGCACTGTGGATAAATTCACCAGCAAGTACGTGAGCAGTGTGCTATCAGCGCAGGAGATCACCTCGGTGCAGTCCAGCACGCAGACCTTTGACAGTATGACGGTGAGAAACAGCACAATAAAAACGGAGATCAGACTTTCACATCCTGTGACAAACACAATGGAATGGTTTATACTAAACCTTAGTTGGTGGAGGTTTGTTTGGAATTGCAAACAACTGCTCTGAAAAGAACTGTTCAATAAAACATAGCACCCGCAGCAGTACGACTTTGATTCTGTCTCGGTGCTTACACACTTGGCGTGTGCTCAGAAAGACTAGTAGCATTAAACTGGCTTGGCTTCACCGAGCTATTGGTTTGCATTACGAGCACTCAAAATCTTTATGCGGGTCCAATATACAGTACGTACATTTCGATTTGCATGCACAAGTGGTGTTTTATGAGAAATTGAGTGCATTTATGGGGTAGTCGGCTGCTTTCACGCTACAGACTCTGGCCCAGACCTCAGTACGCTTGACCTTAAAGTTCGTTACAATTGTGTAATACAGTACGAACACTGTCGTATCAAGCCTCTGCCTGAGTGCACTGTACCGTGCTTGAAACCACTATTTCAAGTGGACCCACACACCGATCAAATGAAATGTGAAAGCCAGTATACAGTATCTAAATACAGAATTGGGCTGCTGTTTAGAGTGTGAAATCAGCACTGTCTGTCTCCTTCTATGTCTGTTTTTTTTTTTTCTGCCCAAGATACTAATAATATTAGGCATAGTGTGAATGTTGACATCCTTGGTTGAACTCTTTTTCTATTTGTGTTTATTGGCGCCAACTAAGAGCATTCTGCCACCTCCCGTATCAGAGCCTGTAAATATGTACAGTAAGTGTACTCCGGTACAGAACAACATCCAAAACGTGAATGCTGGCTGGCCACAGAGATTGTGGAGGGCAGAGCAATCGTACCTGGGCATGCTACGAATCAATCATGCCTAGTGTTAGTCCACAGGGTGCTAAGAAAAGTCAGTGTTTAATGCGCATGCATAGTCAAGTGGTTAAGTTTATTTAGTAAATCTGTGGCATCTTGGCTTCCAAATTGCTCCAAGGGCCTTTTGAAAACAAAAGAAAAAAGAAAGTCAAATAAAAATGTGCAATTAAACAGTTTATTAATATTAGAACTCTCATAAAGAATCACTTTGTTTTCATATTCCACAATATTATAATTGTAGTGTGTTATTTCCTGTTAAAAGAAAGCTTTTTCTCGCATTATTCAGAGCTGTCTGGGTCATTTTATCACAGATGTCACCCTGAGAACTAATACCACCTGAAGACTGTTGAAATATTGTGTGTACCAATAAAATTCATGTCTCTGTGTTTTACAGGTCAAAGCTCGCTCTGCCACGAGAGAGGTGATCGCGACATACTCGGTGGATGATATTTTTATTGAGCTAGTGATCCAGCTGCCCCAAAACTACCCTCTGGGTTCCATTATCGTGGAGAGCGGCTGCAGGGTCGGAGTCGCGGTCCAGCAGTGGCGCAACTGGATGCTACAGCTTAGCACCTACCTTACACACCAGGTATCGTCGGACCTAATACCAGCTTTCATTCTAAAATCACTTCCCATTTGAATGTTGGAAATGATTAATGAAGTATTTTGCAGTTTCTCCTTCAATTTCGACCGCCATGCATGTCCAACATTATGTGATCGAAAGTTTGTGAACAACTTCATGCGATTGTAGAGCATTCAATTTTTGATTTATTCTCCACTTTGTTATACTAATTGGCGCTCTGGAATCGGGTAAAATAAATTGACAATTGCTTTCGCTGAAGCAATCAAGTTTGGAAGTGATCTCCAGCTTTAAACATTTCTATTATTTTGAGTTATATTGCATGTGAACTATGAGGGATGACGTGTCTCCTAAATGAAGGTGGAAAACCAATTGACATTGACAGAAGACTTTACGCACAGTATGGTGATGAGATTCTTAGCTGTTGTGGTGTGCAAACGTTTCAAAGAAGCATGTACGCCCATGAATTATGATCAGAACCCACTGCAGTTGTTCTTCAATGTGTAGAAGCGATGCCCGTGTCTATGGGAACTGTGCAAACAGTCATTCACGAGCTATGGGAGTTATTGCCACATCCTCCGTACAGTCCTGATCTTGCTATAAGCCATTACCACATTTTTGAGCCATGGAAGGAGTTCCTGGGAGGCCAACGTTTCAGACATTTAAGCAGTCAGTCTGATCATAGCTCTGGAGTACTGAGAAAACTTTCTACCATGATGGTATCCAGGCACCTGTGAAACATTGGGATAAGTGCATTAGTGTAGCAGGAGATTATATAGAGAAATAAAGGAAGTTTTTACACTCACAACTGTTTTATTCTGCACAATCAAACAAAGGCTTTGACTTGAACACCTCTCATGGTTTAATAGGAAACGACTGTCTCAAGCTGCTTATCAGTATTTCATACCTACACTAAATAACTAACATGTTTAATTTGCCTTACACATTGTATGTGACTGTGTGTACTGGTTATGCTGTGTGTAGAACGGCAGTATCATGGAAGGTCTGGCTCTATGGAAGAACAACGTGGATAAACGTTTTGAAGGAGTGGAGGACTGCATGATCTGCTTCTCCGTCATCCACGGATCAAACTATTCGCTTCCCAAGAAAGCCTGCCGTACCTGTAAGAAGAAGTTCCACTCTGCTTGTCTGGTAAGTATGATATCCCACTTTAAATGCTGTGTACATGGTAAATTTCTTTTGTGTATAAAAGGACTTTGTGTATAAGAATTCTCTATGCTTTTTTTTTTTTTTTTTTTCAGTATAAATGGTTCACATCAAGCAACAAATCCACATGCCCGCTGTGTAGGGAGACGTTTTTCTAACCTCCGGAATGGACTTTGAACGAACTGTGAACATGGATTTAACGGTGAAAAAAAGAGCAAGAAAATATGCTTAACGATAATTTGTATAGAAAATTGTATACATAATTTTGGTTGAGACAGAAGGTGTTTTGGCAGTGAAGACTGTTTAAGGAATCAGCCAGACATTGACTTTACCACCTCTGTCTTCTCATTAAGAAAAAGAGTGATAAAGAGGACTCAATAAAACAGCCTGAATTGGATACATTTATTCAGACCAGAGGGACTGACACTGCGTCCAAGCTACAGTACGTTTATTTTCTTAAACCATGGATAATGCTGGACTGCATTATCTTGACTGCCTTGTTATGACTGATTCACTTTGTTTCACAAAATCCTGATGCTCATCAAAGACGAAATCTTATTGCATATCCTGCTATCACCTGGAGAGGATTATCTATGAAATCATCATAAATACATAAGCCTTTAATTTTATAAAAAATATTTTTGTGTTATATGAACCCTGTGGGTAGCACGGTGGCCTAGTGGTTAGCACTGTGGCCTCGCACCTCTAGGGTCAGAGGTTCACACCTTGGGTCTGTGCTTGGTGGGTTTCCCCTGGGTACTACGGTTTCCTCCTACAGGAGGACATGCAAATGAGATCAGTTGGTATTTCCAAATTGCGTATGGTGCGTGAAAGTGTGCCCTCGATGGATTGGCAGCCCATCTATGGTGTACCCTGCCCCATGGCTTAAACCTCTAGGCCCCACCGTGACCCTGTACACAGGATAATTGGTATAGAATATGAATGAATGAATTGGTGAATCCCTGTGCTGTTTTGACTGAACTTCTCCTGTATATCAGAATGTTGTGTGGGACCATGCTTCAACAACTTTATTTTCCTGATTTATAGCCAAATTGTTCATTTATATTTCTGTAGTCATTATGCCCTATTAATGTACAGACTCTTAATGCGATTGAAGACTCATATTAAGTCAGACATTTCACAATGCTTTTATCTTCTCACCAAGGGTACAATAAATCGATTCTTAATCATGATAACAGCATTGGTCTTAGCAATATTTGACTCATGGAAATGCTGCTAAAATCATTCATCTGAAGGGCATGCTTTATCTTGCGCAGGGTCACGCTGGATCTGGAGCCTATCCCAGGAACACTGGGAGTGAGACGAGAATATACCCCACACACATCGCACATTTATTCACACTTGGATAAAATTTAGCACAGCTAAATCCACCTACCGTTAAGTTGACTTGAGAAAACCTACACAGACATGGAGAGAATATGCGAAACTCCACACGGTCAAAGTACAACGCAGAGTTGAGTTTTTAAATATATAGTCTTTTATGAAAACATGCCCATATTACAGTAATGTAGTATTTCAAAGCAGCCATGTGTATGTTGTTTTGTCAACTGCAAGCGTTTGGCAAAAATTTATGGTTTTAATAAATGTGTTATGAAATTCTTTGCAAAAAAGCATCTGCTCTGGAGGCCTTCATAATAGTGAGACATGACAAAAACTTGTAGTCAAATCATAGCTGAACAATCTGCTATATGGTAATTATCTCATAGACGACATCAGTGAGGATGCCTGAGCCAGATAAATAAATAAGATAAATAATATCCTGGTCCTGTTTATCCTGCTTGCGTCTATTTATCACAAGTTTTTTTTTTTTAAACTTGCTTGGCATTTATTTTAATGTCAAATCGATGACATTGACACTCCTGGCTATTTCTGAATCCATTACTGTATTGCAGATTGAACAATTACAGTAGTGTATTGGACATTTCTTTTCTTGTTAGTCACAGAACTACACTGCTTCTGATCATTGTATATGTGGTCAAAAGCTGTGAACTAGGTGTTCATCCTATTTAATTTTCAATATGGATTTCAATACGTCTTTTAAGGTCAACTGATAAAAGAAAAAAAATTATATTTATATTAAATCATAGGAAGTGCTCAGATAAATGTTTAAGCAACAGCAAAAATCACAAATGACAGAAATTTTTTAAACTTAAAAATTTTTTTTTTTTTTATATCTACAATTTCAGAACAAGATGTGTATGCAGATATGATACCAATTTAATGTTAAGTCTTTAAACTGGTCCAGTCATAGGAAACTCTTAATTACAACATCAGTCGTCTCCTCAGGAGGAGGAAAGCTTATTTCTTTCTAGTTCCCTGGTGTGGCGCCTTGATCCCCTTCAGGTGGTAACAGCGCCTCAGGATTTCTGACGGACAAGAGGAACCCTAGGGAATGTGTGAGATGATTATTTTACGCTGCAGCATAAAGCACTAAGTTAATACAGATACAGAGAGAGAGAGAGAGAGAGAGAGAGAGAGAAAAGATTTAGTGCTCACCAGGAGAGCCAGTAGTCTTATTCATGATTAAAAATTAATACCGTTAAAGAATATAATAGTAATAATAATCCCAGAGCAACCAAACAAGGGAGCTGCGTCGTCAGACATGGCTGAATATATTGTGCAGAGGAAAATGTCTTCAGTCGTGCTTTCCCACCACATTATCATTACTTTTACCATTAGTGGTGCAGCGAGTGAAAGTTAACGGAAGGAAAGAAGGATAAATGAGTGCAGACTTTGCGGACGTGGACGAGGGACAGATCGAGGGAAAGAAAAAGATAAAGTGGCTTGTGTTTGTTGAAGCCTAAGAGGAGTTCTCTCAGACGGCGCTCTATCATAATAAACTTGATTTCCTTTCAGTGGTCTTTTATTGACTTTAATCTGCCTGGAATGCCAATAGCAATTTCCAGCTTACAGGAAAAGCCTAACCCTGTTGCCGTTGTTTCTTGGAAACCTCACGATTAGGCAACCGCTACTGGCGCCAAGTGGCCGTCGTTTGTGGATCTTGGGTTTCTCTCGCTGCTATTTCAGTCATTTGTTCGTCTTATGGCAGCCTTGGATTCAATGCGTCGCATGTTTGAAAGTCATGAAGCAACTGAGCGTGATATTTAACATTAACAGTGAGATCAGACAAACATTAATCAGTCAGAACGCAATTTAGAACGGTCAATCCAACTAAATAAATAAATAAAATTAATAAAAAAAAAAAAACACAATGTTTAGGTTGATGTTGGATCTCTGGTACGACCTTTACACTTCGATGCGGTGAAGGCAGTGTGCAGCAAGTGTGAAGTACAGATGTATTCTAGTATAAACCCTAGATGGCAGTAGATCATTGTGTTGTCCTCGGCTCTGACTGGGTCCTGCTGTTTAAGACCAGTTGTGTACACCAGTGTGGCTCGGTCTCTTTAGTGTTTTCCGTCAGCAACAACAAATGATTTTAATCTCCACAGTGTTTCCATTAGTATCTATTGGGAGCTATGTGATTATACAAATGGTATTGCGTGCTGAATCAGTTGGACTTGAGTTTTGGCAAAAAAAAAGAAAAAAAAAAACGTGATCCTGTGATTCCCTTAGCGGATGATGTTACTTTCCATTAGATTAAAGAATAACTCACTTTCAGATGAGAACTCTCAGTGATGTGATGCAAGCCTTCTCTTTTTTCCTCATGCTTCCTCTGAAACTTGATCTAATGCAATCAGTATTCTCTCCTCTGTGTGTCTCTCTCTCTCTCTCTGCTTGGCTCTAGTTAATATTCAGTTCATTCTGACCCATTTGAGGTGTTCTGCTCCTTACCACGGAGTCACGCTTCAGCTCCATGCTCTAGGCCACCCTTCTACTCTCTAAATAGCAGCACATCGGTATTATTCCACCGCCCCGCGGGCCAGCTGTTCTTCATCCTTCTGCCCTCTCTCTTCCTTTTTAGCATCATCAAAGTGGCCAATTTACACCAGTTCATCTGATTCCTAGTGAAGCTAATCTCGTACGCGTCTTCTTCAGTATCATCCTCCTGGCTATACATAAAGATGTCCTTGTTTGACGAGTGGGTCACTGCTCGACTCGATGGCTTACTCCCTGTTTACTGCCTGATGAGGGGAGATTAGGGTTTATCCAAAGTCGTCTGCTGTTAGACCTCATGCTGAGCCGGACTAATTATCAAGGCAGCATGGGCTTACCTTAATTTTACCCATGCATGCTTTTTCTGGCATTTTGCATTGTGCATGCACATCTCTTTCTTCTGAGTCAAATGAGCCACAATGATGAATATCTGTCCTATTGATCTTATAGAGTATTTATTTATTTATTTAATCTAAGTGCATTTGCATATGTATTTATTCACTAGTTTGAATGGAAGCGGATCAGTGGCAAAGCCACCGCAAGTCCGGCCAAATATTATTCATAGCAAAATGACTCGCATATTTTGTGAGACATTTACCAGTGTGCTTTCAAACACATTATCTTCGATTGGATGCACAACACAGATGTGAATTTTTGCATTACTGAGCTTGGTAATGGACATTGCAAATAAAAACGGAGGGTTAAATTCGGTTTAGTTTCCAATTTTGCATGATGCACCACGAGCAAAACCTCCCATGACCAATGCTCAGTCTTTTATGGAATATTACAAGATTTGGGACCCGTTCTTGAATTTTTTTTTTCCACATAAGGGTTTATGGCAATAATGTTTTACTCCATGTTTGTTGCATTTTATTTTTATTCTCAATCATTTAACTGTGCACCTGTCTAGAAGAAGAAATTAAATGAATCTTCTTTTTGCACAGGTAATCTTCCTGAGAGTTGTTGAAACAGCGTTCAGCAAGTTTTACACATGCTCTCAATATTACGACTCGAACCTAATCAAAAGAACATTTTCCAGACTTGTGATACATGAAAAGTTTTCGACCGTAGTGCCTGGGCTGCTATGCCTGAACTGACAAACCTGAATGATGATGAGCACCATTATTATTATCATCATCACCGCTTCTCTATTCAAATTCAGCTTTAATACTCGGTATCGATTGCAGTCTTCGACTTTGCGCTGTGTATTCAATTTTGGCCATCAGTGCGTTCTGCTGAACAGAGCGTCTCATCTTTCATTGCATAAATCTCATTTGCTATCTCTAGCAGCACATGGTGCCTGTCTCCTCTAGCAGGGGTGATTCGTTTTGCTAGGATGCGCGCTAGATGTGGACGAAAAGGGAAAGAAGGTTGAAGACAGGGCTTTAGAGTCTGACGGTGCTTTCAGTCCGACTCCTTAGCCACGCTCCCTAATGTCCCACATTGGTGAAGCTGGGATGTCTAAATTAGAAAGGAGAGGGCAGAGGAGAACCCATTCTCCTTGCTTCATGTTGTTTACACAGTGTGACTGTGCTAGTGAGGCACTGAATAAGTACAAATGCAGCAGCCTAGGGAGGGGTTTAGGCCAGTGATTTATCTCGACTTCTAAAGAGGAGGCCATTAATAGCAGGCCTTCAGCTCTTGTTTGAACAGTCGTAGAACTGTCAGAGGAATATTATCAAGTGGAGAGACTACCATAGGCTGAAGGAGAAGCTCCGTTTAACAATGGAAGCTGTGCAGCTCAGGTAACTTTCACTGTCTCACACTTATGCTGGGTGTGTGGTCATGAGGTGCTCACCAATCTTAGAGCTCTAATTTACGTTATAAATCTTTAAATAAATAATAAGTGTGGATGATGAAATGGAAAGTCCGCTCTGAAACACATTCAATATGTTTATATTCAAGTATTTGTGATTTTTGATTAGTGATTCCGGTGCAATTTTGTTGCATGGTGCTTCAGTTCCAGTGCTGTTTAATTTCAATTTTAATGGTGAGTGCTAGTAAAAAATGCCTCCTACTAAAAGGTTCTCATCATGTTTCACTGCTCATAAAAAAGAGAACGAGAACTTTGCTTTCTCACTCACCATTTTCTAACAAGGTCATATTAATAAGAAATCCAATGTAAAAGTAGTAGAAACAAAAATCTCAAAATTGACCAGAGTGTACTTTACATGTGGGGATATGAGACAACTGGACAAACTGATCGAAGTCATCCTGCATCTGTAGGAAGAGACGAGGCCAGAGGAGACAACATTCCTACTGGCAATGACATCACTCATTGTCTATATTGCCTTATACTGTATATAGTGTCACGGGGGGCCTGGAGCCTATCCCTGAAGGCTTAGGGCACAAGACGGGATACGGCCTGGATGGGTTGCCAATCCATCCCAGAACACGCACATTCACACACTACTCTTGGACTGTGTTGGAGGAAACTGGAGTACAGTACCTGGAGGAAATCCTGCCAAGCACGAGGAGAACATGCAAACTCCATGCACACAGACCCGAGGCAGGAATCGAACCTGGATCTTGGATGATGTGCAAAGGCGACTGTGCTAACCACTAAGCCACCATACTGGCAACACTATTAAAAGTAATAGGAAACAAGGTTTTAAAATGAAAAAAAAAAAAAGAAAAGAAAAAAGACCAGTTTAGTTTGTCTATGAAAGAAGTTTAAAAGAAAAGTAATCTCAACCAAATTTTGTTGTTAATAACAAACTAAATCTTGGGTGCCATTGAGGATCATGTTAATTATGAATCTTTGAATCGTTTCATTAAAAAAAAAAAAAATCGCATAATGACAGTATTATCACTTAACCGTTAAACTTTCTCAAATAAACATCGGGTAGCTTCGTATCTAAAAGAAAAACCTGGCCATCCTGGCGCCGTTCCAGTTGCGACAGGGCCAAATACACTGTTCTCAGGCTAACCTTTTCTAATCCTAACCACAGTCATTACTGAAGAAAACATTTCTCTGGTCAGGGATGAGCAGCCAAGGGCAAGCTCTACCAGTGCCACTCATTGCTTATTCCGATCAGCCACATTATTTTGTATGGAAAGTGAAGCCTGTTTACGCCAGTATGCTAATGGGGTCATAGCTGGCAGGTCTAGAGATCAGAGCAGCTCAGTAAGGAGCCCGGGCCTGGGGCGACTGCCTCGTGGGGGAGCGAAATCCAAAAACATCTTACATGACACTAATGGCTGGAGACGGCTCATGTAGATCCTATTTATGACACATTTTCCTACATAAACTGCTATTTGGTGCAGAGGAAGCTCTATGACTAAATGTCCGGCCAAGTTTATACTAGAAGCCATGTTTGTTCCTCGTATTCTATATTTTTCGGTACTTAAGAACAAAATGAAGATGTGTAACTACTGTACAACTTCGAGATTAGGTGCTGTTTTATACCATTAAGCAAATCCTAATTGCCAATTACTTTGATTAAATAATCCCAACTGCTTTTTAAACATTCATTTAGTAGTGCTTTGGAGCATGGTGATTGGGCTTCAAAATATAAGCAGGAATATATGACTTTTACTTCCAAACTTTCCTTTCAACATCAAAGCCACTGTAAAGTAAACAACAACCCAACTAAGTCATGCGAAGGAAAGCTGTATTTTTGAGTTGCCTCTGTAATGAGCGACGTACGGTTTTTGGATTTATCTTATTTCATTTACGTCTGTCTTCAAGGGTAAAATTGCTGCACAAAAACTGTAATAAAGCTTCCACGGCTTTACGACTTAAAGTGGATGTCTCACTTTCGCATTCAAACAAGGTCACTACTGACAACATGTGGCAAGGCCACGCAGTGATGTACTGTGGCCTGAAGGAAGCGCCATCTCTCATCAGCCCATTGCGATGCTGGTCATGTGAGCGGGGTGGATGATGATTATGATGCCCACTGCAGAGTTAATATCCAGGGTGCTCCGAGCTCTGACAGAGGCTGACTCATTCCACTGATAAATGTCTAGTCCAAAACAGCTTTCAACTTATGGGAAATCTGTCTTTCTAAAAAATTTTACCTCCTCTGTATGGCGCTACCTACAGTATTGATTGATTGACTGATTGATTGATTGCTTTTCCACCCCTGAAACTTAGGCATTACTCACTCTCCTAGGATTCCTGAAATATTTTTGCTTACTCCGTGCCTACACATGAGGCTTTTTAAGACATCAGCACATCAATACTGGTTGAATATGGCATTTTATATTCTTATGAATATTTCTTTCTTGTTCTTTTGAATTATGATGTGCATAATATTTTGTGAACTTTCTACTTTACAGCCTTCTTCCCCAACAATAACCTGATGGATCCGAATAATGAATGTGTGACAGCTGGGGAAAGTGCTGAAATGGTGAAATAGTGGGTGAACTTCTGAAAAGTACCGTTTTCCTGAATGTGTTTCTTTTGTTCATTTCCATCACAAGTTGAATTATGACATTTCATAATAAAAAATATAAAAAATCTGATTTCTCCCAGAAGTGAAAAGAAAGGAAACTGCATTTTTGAGCATTTAAAGATTCAACCCAATTCAAATGAATGACAGCCATAAACTGAATCCCAAGCAAATTTCATGTATTCTTTTTTTTTATTTTTTTAAACATAATACAACTCTGGTACAATCATCACACTTGTAGGTTGTTTACCCAGATTGTATGCTTTGTAGCATTTAAGCATCAAACTGGTTCAAACTTCCTTGAATAGCAATTGACAGATCAACTTTGCAGAATGGAGCCAGTCTTATTATGGTCCTTTTTTTTTTTTTTTTTAGATTATCACCATAAATTTTCAATCAGCTTGATATCTCGACTGTCATTGAGTTGATCTGCCTTTCCTGAAGAAACACTTTAACACTCTTTGAGAGTAAGGCAAGATGCATCATCATCCTGAAAAATGACTTCATCATCAGCAAACCTATTTTCTATTTTCGATGATTTTTCATCTCCCTTGGTCCTTTACCTGACATGCAACCCCATATCATACATTTATTTGTGAGGAAATTCGATTGTTTTCTTCAGGCACTCATCTTTATATGTTTCATTAGAACAGCACCAGACAAAAAGTTTCAGCATCATCTCCTTGACCACTGCAGATTTGTGATTCATCACTGAATATTTCTTTATCCAATCATCCACACTCCATGATCACTTCTCTTTATCCCACTGTCACCTTTTTTCCCCTTCTGTTTAGGTCTTAGTGCTGGTTTTGTTTGGCGTTTCTGTATGTAAATCCCTTTTCACTCGGATGATTTCTTACAATTCTGGCACTAACATTGACTCCTGTTTTTGTCTTTAGTTTTTGTATTTTTTTTTTATTTCCAAGGGATATTGCTTTGAGTTTTCCATCCCGATTTTTTGATGTCTTCCGTGGTCTACTTGTACATATTCCTTTTATAACCTTCATGTTTTATTTATGTATACTTATACCCCCTGTAGACTCTGCCTATGTCTACACTTCTAATCTATTCTGCTTTGGGAAATCAACATCATGACACTTGATCAAAGATTATATACAGTATTTATATAGTGTGCAATTACTTCCATTCTTCACTGTCCATTTTCATTTAAAGTAAATGCCAGTCAGCATCATTGTTGCTCTTAGGCCAACTTAACACTATGTACTATTCTTTTATATGAATTAAACAATAGCTAATTAGTACGTTTTGTCTTATTTTGTACTGTTGTGTTTTTGCAGGAGAATAGCATTTCAGTCAGTGAGTGGAAATTATTTTTACTTGCAAAACCTTCTGTTCAGAATTCTGCATTGTCCCTTGGTCACACAACATGTCTTTCTTCCCATCTAACTAAATATATAACAGCCTAGTCAATCGAAGATGTTTTTAGTGTGATAACATACTCCGAGAGGCTGAGATCATTGTATGATAAAAGGGTCTTCACATGACAAAGTGTACCACTTATTTATCTCCTTAAGTACATTTTATACATAAGTACACATCTAAGTACATCCACTTATCTTATGGTGAGACATATGAGGTCAGAACACCATGGTACAGAATACACCCATGTAAAAATGACTCATGAATGCACATAAAGAGATTTAAAAAAGGGTTTAAGCATAATAGAAAGTATAGGAAAATTTATTGTTTTGTATATACATTGACAAGGCAAGACTATACTAAATCCATATTCACACACACACACACACACACACACACACACACACACACACACACACACACACACACACACACACACACACACACACACACACACAATCAGCCATAAAATTATGGCCACCTGCTTAATATTGAGTAGTTCAACCCTTTTGCCACTAAAATAGTATGACCTGTGTGTTCTGACACCTTTGTATTGGAACCAACATTAACATTTTCCTCAATTTGAGCTACAGTACCTCTTCTATTGGATCAGACTACATGGGCCAGCCTTCACTCCCCACACGCATCAATGGGCCTTGGCCATCCATGACTCTGTCTCCGCTTTACTGGTTTTTCGTCCTTGGAAAACTTTTGTCAGGTCCTGACCACTGCAGACCAGAAACTTCCCACAAGAGCTGCAGTTTTGGAGCTGCACTGACCTGTCACATCACTCATCACAATTTGGTCCTTGTCACAGTAGTTACAGTTACAATATCTAATACAGTGGCATCTGGAAGTGGGTGGGGTATATTAGCCAGCAAGTGAACATTTTTAGGTTAGGACCTACTTAAAGTGTCTAAAGAAGGAAATCTGGTGAACCAGCAACAGAATCATTGGCGGCCAAGGCTCATTGATGCACGTGGGGAAATGAAGGCTGACCCATGCAGTCCGATCCAATAAGAGCTAATTAAAAGAGCTAAAATCACTGAAAAAGTTAATGCTGGTTCCCATATAAAGGTCTCCAAAATAAATAAATAATAAAAAAAAAAAAGTAAAAAAAAGTGGCAATAAGGGGACTACTCAATTTTAGGCGTGTGGTCATAATGTTATGGCTGATCGGTATATAGACACATATACACACACACAGATACACAGCTACAAAAGCATTATTGGCAAAAATAAAAGTAAAATCTCACCAAATTCAGGCAAAGCTGCAGGTTATAGCTTTTCCAAGCTGTTAAACAAAACTATAAAAATATGCAATTGACACTGTTTTTTTTTTTTTCTTTTTCTGAATGTTTCTCGGTTTTTCACTGCATGTGAGGATAATCATTTCAAATGGGTCTCTGTTTGACATACTGCTATTTAAATTTGTATAAATGTTCTACTAAAAATACATGTTGCAGGATTTGGAGGAAAGAAAAACAGTGACTCCTCTCAGGCTCAGCCTTAAGGGATGGAAGATGTGAGCTCAGTTACTGTCACTTACCCAGTTAAGTATGATTCCATTGTACAAATTAATTGTCAGTTGATCCAACAAAAGAAATTAAATTACATGTTTAAGTAAATACACTTTTCGGAGGTGTTTAATTTGTGTCAAAGACTTTCCTCTAATGACAATTTCTATTATTTTAATAATTACTTTGTCTCCTTTTTTTTTTTTTTTTTGCTAATTTGTCTTAATTTTTGCATGTAACACAGTCTATTATATTTTCTTTTTTTCTTATGAATGTATGATAGTGTTGCCAAACTAACTCATAGCCTAAAATAGTGTCAGCTAGTGTCTGCGAATAGAAATATCATTGAGCTGATTTTTAGTTTTCAGACTATCACAGAATGCAGTATTCATTGGGTTATACTGTACTGTGGATGGGTGAAGCACCATGATAACAGCCAATGCTTTGAGCACAGGAAAACCAATACTGTGCCACCAAGCAATTAATGGGATTCCTGTTTAAAATAACCCACATTCCTCTTGCAATATGATCTTCAGAATTTGGTAGCCAGTATTGTGCTAGTTATTATTAAAAGTAATAAGTTACTATTCTTAGTTGCGTTTCAATGAAAGTAATATGTTAATATTACTTATTTGTTTTTCCTTAACTTGAACTTCAACTTTACATTTGTAATTATTAATTTCTAAATGCTGAGAGCACAGTTCAAGCAAAAGTAATATACATTCGTATTATTTGTGACTAAAAAAAGTTGTATATTTCTATTACAACATTACTATATTAAAAAAACCAAACATCATATAATACAGTAATGTGTTACTTTTGTACCGTGTTGCTTCCATCACTACAACACGCATGAGTTCAATGAACTTGCAGTTCGACAATACAGGGTGAATTTAAAAAAACTGTCATTCTTTCTGCAATGAAAATAAACCAGTTTAGTATGCATTAAGTACTTACTTCACATGAACAGTACATTCACAGTAATAGAGTTGGCCAGTTCCTACACATGTTTGTCATTAAATCTCAGGTTACTGCATTACATTAACACTGAAGTTAAAAACTTTATTCATAACCTGTTGGTCATTGTGTGGGCTACTGTATATCCCATATACAGCACTTAGAAAAATGACGAGAACATTTCTGCTTGTTCATAAAGCTTGAACTATAATCATGATTATTTTTGCATTAATATGTGAATCCATTTATCATCTCAGGTCTGAAGCATCTGTTTCCATGAGTCATCCTTTATGTTTTTTTAATATTTTTTATGTTGCCACAATCATTCATTCAACCCTGCATGCTGAACACACTTACTCTATTTTAAGAACATTATTAGAATGTCCTTAATGCTCTCATGCCACATGCCTGGACACAAGCATAGAGTTAGGAAAGTATTATTATTATTATTATTATTATTATTATTATTATTATTATTATTATTTTGTTTGCTAAACACTCATCCCTCTTACTTATTCAACAGCAAAATGCAACCACTGACAGTAGCAAATCCTTGTGGAAAGGTTAAATGCATGTTTTTTTTCCCTCACTCTTCTCATCGTCTATACCGCTTTATCCTGTATTCAGTGTTGCCGGGGGCCTGGAGCCTATTCCAGGAGACTTAGGGCACGAGGCAGCATACACCCTGGACATGGTGCCAATTCATCGCAGGGCATACACACACACATGCAATTTGGGAACATAAATTAACTTAATCTGCATGTCTTTGGACTGTGGGAGGAAACCGGAGTACCCGGAGAAAACCCACCAAGCACAGGGAGAACATGCAAACGAATGCACTCCTTGGCTGGGAATCAAACAGGATCCTGGAGGTGCAAGGCCAGGTTTGATTCCTGCCTCTCTCTCTCTCTCTCTCTCTCTCTCTCTCTCTCTATATATATATATATATATATATATATATATATATATATATATATATATATATA